>ML403052.1:0-11133 GCA_005239525.1 Nicotiana knightiana
TGCGCATAAAATGTAAGGTATATCACATGTTAAACTATGCAATTTAGTCTCGCATCAATGAGCTCTTCAGACAGAATGAAGGATGATGAATCTATTCAAGATATGCACACTCGATTCACTTCCATCATAAATGATCTACACTCTCTTGGTGAAATCACTCCAAGGAACAAGCTCGTGAGGAAAATTCTCAGTGTTCTGCCCAACTCCTAGGAGAGTAAAGTAAACGCTATTACTGAAGCAAAGGATTTGCAGGCGTTAACCATAGACGAGCCGGTTGGGAATCTGAAGACCTATGAAATGAAGAAGAAGAAGGACATTGAGAGAAGATAACCAAAGAAGGAAAATAACCTGGTACTCAAAGCAGAAAGCAATGACTCAAGTGGCGAGGATAGTGACACGGCTTACTTAACCAGAAGGTTTCAAAAAATGGTTCGAAGGAATGGAGGTATACCAAAGAGGGGTAGTTATAGCAAGCCGAAGAATTATGATCTCTGTCATAAGTGTGGAAAGCGAGGGCATTTCATCAAGGATTTCCCTCTCCTGAAGAAAGAACATTTCGAGCACAACTCTGACAAAGCAGCCAAGAGGAACCCGGTTCCTGATAAACGCTTCAAAAGAAAGAACGTCGTTGACATTGTTGTGAAGCAAGATCTTGCAGCATGAGAGACTCTTCTAGTGAGTCTGATGAAGAAAATGATGCAGATGACAGCTCTATGATGGCAGTTGAAAGTGAAGCAAATGAGTATGATTCAATGTTTTCTTTGATGGCTCAATCAGACGATGCTGAAGATGATGACAATGGTGAGGTAAACTTTTTGGTTTGTTCAGAGAAATCTGAAATTCTACTCTCCTAGAAAACTCATGTCATTAGCAAATGTTTTAATTTATGCTTACCATAGTCCTGTAAATGATAAGGATGCTTTAACTATGGAATTAGGAGATGTTGAGTGAACTAGAGATGACTTGGTAGTTTGTGTTGTTGATCTCAAGGAAACAATAGATAATTTGAAAAATGGAAAGGAGGTTCTAACTGAGAAAATTGCTAGTGTTGAACACGAAAGAGATGATTTAATGGTAGTAGTGGTTGACTTAAAAGAAACCATTGAGAATTTTAGTAAAGAAAAAGATGCCTTAGTGGAGAAAGTTGCTACTACTGAGTGTTGATACCTAATTTTTCCTCAAACTATTTTAAAATTTTTATATGTGCCTTAAAAATAACTTTTTATAATAACTGGTATTTTTCCATAATTTTCCATATTTTATTAATTTCTTTTCCAATTTATTCAGCATTTTAAATTCAATAATTATTCATAAATTATATTGCAAATAATTTCAAAACATTTCTTAGCTTAATATATCATTTTTAATCCTATGAGGATTTAATTATTTCATAAATTAGCCAATTTGGCATTATTTAGCTATAATTACAACAATTTTTGTAGTTGTAGCCTAAATGTATATTTTATACTATTTTAATTCAATAATTAGCCATTTTATATTTTAATATTAATTAATTACTTTAATTTCATCTACTAAGCATCAATTTCATTTTTTAAAATAATTATTAACCATTTTTATTAATCATTTATCTATTTTTAAATGGGTATTTAACTAATAGCCACCTTTAATTCCAATTCTAGCCTAATTTTACCCGGACCCCAACCCAATTAACTAGCCCAAACTACCCAAGCCCACTTCCTAAACTACCCGACCCAACATTTGATTAAATCCTGGTCGTTGATCAATTTTGATAAACGACCCAGATTAATCCTTACCATTAATAACCCCCTAATGTCTACCCCCCATTTCATTTCCCCCGATCTCAGTCTCTCTCAACTCTCTCATCTCTCTCTCTAAAACGCTCCACCTATTGAGCCCGTTTCCTCCCTTCTCCGGCCGTCTCCTTGCCGGAATCTATGGTGGTCTCACCAATTACCAGCCTTACGGCTCCCCCTCCTTTGAACGTGTGTCACTGTTTTGAGGCCTTCAAGTGAACCAGAGGCGGTTCACTCACCTCTACGATCTCATGCCATTTTCCGGTCACCCATGGTCGTTCGAGTAAGATCTACCACTTTCCGGCTAAAACCGATTATATCTTTGAGTTTTCTTCTTCCTTTCTGGGTTCTTTTGGAAACCCTAACTTTGAACCCTCCGATTTCTTTAGATCTGTAACAGATCTGTGTATATTATGAGGTTCTTACATATTTTCTTCACAGATCTTCTCGTTTCCTGAAATGATTCTTCACTTTTCAAAACTAGGGTTTCAAGATCCTTTTTAAAAACAGTTCTTTTCCTAATTTCCTAGCATTATCTTATGATTTTTACCATGTTTAAACATCATCTGAGCTTTTTCCTTTGTTCGATTCCTCTGTTGTTAAAAGCCCCAAATTTTTGGGTTCAATCTATGAGTCCGATTTTATTTTGCAATATTGTTTACCTGTTCTAGCATGCTACTGTACTTTCTATTCTATGTGTTCTTGTGATTTCTTGCTCTATAATCACTGTTAGGTTTCTGATTCTTTGTCGCTTATGCCTAAACCATGCTTGTCTAACTGGTTCCTTTAATTACCTGCTATTTTCTGGGATGAATCCTTAATTTCATGATTAGTGTCTTTGATTTTAACTTAGTATATGATATTCCATTCAAATCGATATTGTTTTAGAATTTTGAATTTCTGAATAAGTATGTTTAGTGCTTTATTGATTTTTCACATTATACTCTTTACCGATTTTTGAGTATTTCCCTAAAATTGTGATATTTTACTTTGAGTAATATTGATTGCCTGACTTTGAGTATTTCCTTATTTGTGTGATATTTTCCTTAATTGATACTGATTCCCTGTGATTGGAACCTTATTCTAGGGATCTCTTACTGATTTCCAGAATTAAACTATATTCTACCTTATTTTTGAGAACAAACCTGTTGTCAAATTAATTGTATACACTTTCCTTAATTGGTTTGTTCTCTATTTAGTCCTAATCGCATGCTCTGTTCCTTAATACTCTTTATATGGTAAAATCAATTTTCAATTGATTCCCTTCCTTGTTTATCACTGTTAGTATCCGTTTGGACTATGATTTCTTGATTAAAGGGGATACTTGTATTGATTGGACTATAATTGTAATTACTTCTATAATTATGCTAAACTAGTAGATGTTACCATATTCTCTGCCTATTTTCAAAATTATATATACTCTACTCTCTCATTAGCATAAGACACGAACACACACAGAGACACAAGCATACTCATTGCTCTCTCTCTTACTTTCCTACACACTCTCTCTTATTGACTACTGGCTACTCAGTCGGCTGAAAGCCAAGACTGAGTAACTTATTACTGCTCTACTGCTCTACTTGCTCTACTGCTCTCTTGCTCTGCACACTACTGTCCTATTGCTCTACTTCTCTGCACACTACAGTTCTATTCTCTCAATCTTGACTAGCATGTCTTCTATTTGATTTACATCATCCAAAACAACATGTTTATGTTCGTATTGCACTTTCTCTTATTCCTTTTGTGCTTCTACTTGTGGTTCTACTGTTTACCGTATAACTAGCATATCTATTCTGTCTATGTGATTTCCCTTCCCCTTATTTCAGCATGTCTACTGCTTCTCCTATTTGTTTGGTACAATTCTGCCTTACTCCCTAACCCAGTACATTGTCAGCATGTATTCATGATCCCCCTAGATACTAAGTAATCCTGAACCCCTTCCCTAAACTTAATGTGTGAACCCGTTTGGCATCCCTCAATCTAATGCTGTTAAGCTCCTGACATGAAAATTTTTTTGTGATAGAATTTTGCTGTGACTGTTAAGTCCTGTAATACTTTCTCTGATGTCTACCGGTGTGCAAAATGTGCTTTCACATGCGAACAACTTGTCCCCAATTCCCCTTCCCTCTGTTTGTGTTTATGTGTGCTATTCTCATTCTGAGATTGTCCTACTCACCTTCTTTCAAACTGGTTTTCACCAAAGCAAACTCTTATGTCACTCTCAAAAACCATTTTCAAACTGTTTTTCAATTCAACTCTTTTCTAAACTATATCAAGCACTCTCACATACTCTTAGAAGTCTAGGTTCTGCCCTTTTAGTGTGTGACTGCTTTGGGACCCTATGAGCTCCCTGTGAACCCTAACACACTAAGGCTGGCCCTTCCACACTGCACTTACTCAAATTTGGTTATGACTCTGGGTGTGAGTACTGCCCAGGATCCCTTGAGGTCCTTAGGGAACTCTGACACACCCGGATTATATGAAAGTCTTTGAAACACTGTTGGCACTGAGAACTTCTGGAGACCTTGGGCCTATCAGTAGGCTCCCTATAGTGTAACTTCTTATTTTCTTATTCACTTATGTAATTTAATAATTATTTGTAAACAACTATTGGGGATGGATAGTGAAAAGGGAAAATGGTAGTTATGCGTGTTATAAATATTAAAGGGTAGAAACCATGCTATTAGGTTTACATTCCTTATTTGTGAATAGAAATCATGTTTAGGATCAACATGTGCAAAACATATCATGCATTAGAAATCATGCTATTTAGGCTTTATGAACACTGTTTCAGCATCTTGTTTTAGTATTGTCATTCACCACTTAGAAAATTCTATGATAGGGTAAATAATGTTAATAATTGGTATCTTCTGCAATCATGTTTCATATTGCTATGCGCACTTAGAAATCCTGTCCCTAGGATAACACTAACAAACTGTACTCTTGCATATTCTGAAATCGTGCATAATGCTGTGAGCATTTAGAAATCCTGCTTAAAATTCTGCATATGCATCATTCTGCATCTCTACCTGTGCATTAGATACCATGTTTTAGGATTTAATTCATACTCGCTTAACAACACTTAGTCTAACTACTGGTGCATGTAAAAGGTATAAAACACTTCACTCAGTTTCTCTAAAACAACTGGCAATAATTATGTGTTCTGAACAACCTAGAACAACATGTGTAGGTAATAATTTGCAACAATCCTTCTAACAATTCAAATAATTAGTATACACTGTCCCCCTCCTAGGCAAGCCTTAGGTGATTAAATTGCTAAAATTGGAAATCTTCCTCTTTGTTATTATCATTTAGATACCATGTTTTAGGATCTGAATCAAAAAACCTTAACTGTGTATGAGTCATGCTGTTTATGTGTACTATGTGTGGAGGTATACTTGAGCCCCTTAATTGTTTTCAATGTTCTTCCCTTATGTGCAGTCCTACCTGTTTTGTTATCTGTCACCCTAGAATTTTTATTTTTAAAACCTGAGGGTCTGCCTAGCACTTACCTTTAGGATAAGAGTCCTAATTTCCTTCGGGACTGATAAGAAGGGACGGGTAACAACATGCAATAGAGGTCGAGACCAACACTCGATTTAGTTACTTTCACGGGATGGAAAGGGGTAGATATGGATATGATGACCGGTGCGCTAATACCACGTGTAGCCCCTCTTCGAGGAGTGATTATCGGGTATTGCATTGATGTGATCCATATTATTATAAACCTAGGATACCCTTTATATTCTTAGATCGTAATCCTTTCAAAATCTAACCTTCTTTACTATTTTCAAACATCTGCATGCTTAAGACTTAAATACACTCTTATTTGAGCCTTTATTTGTTTATTTGCTAATTGTACAAATTTACAAAAGCTGTTTGGCCGGGAACCACACTTGTGGATCTTGAGGGGTGCCTAACACCTTCCCCTTAGGATAGTTTCAAGCCCTTACCCTATCTCTGGTTAACAACGTAGTTGTAAATGAACCCCTTTGGTGTCCTAACGCACCTTTAAAAATCGTTAGGTGGCGACTCTCAAAAACACAAACCCCTTTCCCAAAAGGAAAGAGTTGTCTCAACCAAATGTCATAAACCCGATATCCACGAGGAAAGAGGGGGCGCGACAGCATGGCGACTCTGCTGGGGAGTATAGGCTTTTACCATTACAAACCGCTTTGTGAATTTGTCCGAGTATGCTTTGTTTGATATTTTTCACCCTTTCCTTTTCCCCTCTATGTGCAATTAATTGTTTATCTCTTTCAAATATTTATTCCTTCCAAAAGGCAAAACTGACATGTTTCTTTGTTTTCCTTTGTAATCGCTTTAAATCATAACTGTTGTATTTACCGCTTTCCTAACGTGCAAATACATGACTACATGTTTTACTGTTTATTGCATAATCATGATTCAACATCATACTCCACTCGTGCCAAATAAAATACCATAGCAACGCTTGATGAGTGGTTGCGCTCTTCCTATATTATTACCCCTAAATTCGGAAAGGTTTATTTGCGGTAAAACTAGTCGATCAGCGGTGTAGTCGACGGTTCCGTGCCTTTCCCCCTTGAGTTGTCCGCTCGAGGGTACCAGTCTAAAACCCCATAGAAACCTTACTCCGTTATGTTGTTTCATGCATCATGGTCAAACCTAACCAGGCTAAAGTGTGGTCCGCACGATAGCTTTTTTAAGATTGCCTTATCCAAAAGTCCACTGGGTTTCCCTAAACCCAAACGGACATCATCACGTTCTGTGCATTTATTTGGAGAACTAAATGCTTTATGCTAATTTTTGATGTTAAATAGTCGAGTCTGGTGGGGGTCAGGGTCTAATCCTGTTTGCCTTGCAGAAAAATGAGGCACGAAGTTTTCAGATTCGGCATGGTCTCCAATATACATCTAGCTAGAGCATACCTATTGCTGGGACTTCACGAGTTGGGGAAACTGTACGAGGGAAGCAAGAATACCGATTCTGGGAAGGTCCTTCTGGGACCAAGTAGATAGGAATGTCTTTCTTTTACTTTATCAATGTAATAAGGCCAATGGCCATTAATGACCTTTACTTCCTGTTTATTTAGTGTCGTTTTGGGATTCGTCTGTTTTCTTATCAATAAAATGAGGCATTTAGCATCTTAAGTTCTCCAAATCAATTTGTCTCTAGGCCTACCTCGGGCACAAAAGAGGTCCCCAAATTAGGGCGCGATTTACATTCTCGCACTATGTAAAATACCGCAATACTTTTCATAATCCTCACTGACTTGGCTACCTTTTGTTTTTGTTTCCTCTTTCTTTATTTATTTATTCCCCTCCCCAAAGGTTAGTTCGTGCACTCTAGCATCATCATCCTATTTTACAAGATCCAGGGGCCCTCCACCCTATCTTCCTCTTAGTCCTCCCAAAGGCAAGAAAAAAGGCAAAAAGAAAATGGAAGATTCAAGCAACAATAGAAATGAGAATGTGGTTGAACAGGTAGAGGCCACTGATGGCCAAGGTATTCAGATTCAGAATGAGACTGTGTCGCAGCTGGAATGGAAGTTGTCAAAGTTTCAAGAAGAGCTTGATCAAGTTTGGAATCTAGAAAACCTGTCATTCTCCCTCAACATCCCAGACGTCAACATCCAGAATCCTCCTCAAAACATCCCAAAGCAGCAAAATCATCCCCCAACTCATTATCACAACACCCCAACAAAGAACCAAACATCTAGCGCAATGCAATGCCTGCGACACTCCAAATAACACTTTACTGCTTATCCCAGAACCTCAGAACTACACAAATGACCATTTCCACACTCATGCGCCAGGCCACCATAACAATCCCATTTACGTGGAGACCACGCCACACTCCACTCCCCCTATCACATACACACCTGAGTCTGACGAAAAGGACCTGCTTATCAAGAAATTGGCCGAGGAACTTAGGAAGCTAACCAGCCGGGTTCAAGGCGTCGAGGGAATCAAGGGAGTCGAAGGGTTGAACTATGAAGACCTCTGCATACAGCCCGATGTCGAACTGCCCGAGGGATACAAACCTCCTAAGTTTGAAATGTTTGATGGTACAGGAGATCCAAGGTCCATCTGAGAACCTATTGTGACAAACTGGTTGGAGTAGGGAAGGATGAAAGGATCCGCATGAAGCTGTTCATGAGGAGCTTGAAAGGAGATGCGCTGTCTTGGTACATCATCCAAGATCCAAGAAATGGTCGAATTGGGTGAGCATGACATCTGACTTTATGGACAGATTCAGGTTCAACACAGAGAATGCACCAGACGTGTTCTATATTCAGAATTTGAAAAAGAATCCCACGGAGACATTTCGCGAGTACGCTACTCGTTGGAGGTCCGAAGCTGCCAAGGTCAGACCCGCCTTAGAAAAGGAGCAGATGAACAAGTTCTTTGTCCGGGCCCAGG
The DNA here is from genome assembly GCA_005239525.1 of Nicotiana knightiana. Lineage (NCBI taxonomy): Eukaryota > Viridiplantae > Streptophyta > Magnoliopsida > Solanales > Solanaceae > Nicotiana > Nicotiana knightiana. Next base: position 8,180 of record ML403052.1, read on the forward strand.
ACCCGCAGTACTATGAACAATTGATGATGATTGAGAACTACAAGTTCTCCGACATTATCAAATTAGGTGAACGGATTAAAGAAGGTATCAAGAGAGGTATGGTCACAAATTTTGAAGCCTTGCAAGCTACAAACAAGGCTTTGCAGTATGGTGGTGTGTCTAAGAAAAGAGACGGGGGAGCCGTGATGGTTGCACAAAGAACCAAATCCCCACTCAAATACCAAACTTACCCAACACCTCCACTCACATATCAACCAACCCCAAATTACCAAGCACCCTCACCCTCATACCAAGCTCTACCACCCACTTATCAATCACCTCCACCACCAACTTATCAATCACCTCCACCACCTACATATCAACCTGCTTCACCCAGATACTCACATCCTTCTCCTTTCTACCACACTTACAATTCCCAACCATCTCATTGCCAATCACCCCTACCCGTCAAAACTTCCCTAGACCTCATCCTAATTTTGATCGCAGACCTCCAAAATAGTATACCGCCATCGCTGAACCCAGCGACCAGCTGTATGAGAAGCTCAAAGCTGCTGGTTATGTCACCCTCATCCCTGTTGCAACCCCTGATAATCCTTCTCAATGGGTCAACCCAAACAAGTCTTGTGCATAGCACTATGGCATGAAGGGGCACACCATCGATGAATTCCTATCTTTGAAGGACAAGATACAATCCCTGATTGACAAAAAGGTCATCGTGGCAAAGTAATCCGCTCCAAATGTCCGCAACAATCCTCTTCCGGGCCATAAGGGTGGAGGAATCCACTTCATTGAAATAGAAGACGACTGGGTCCCCGGGGGGTCAATCGGGTTGATCATGGAAGGCGATGACCCAAATAAGCCATCGGTTACTCTCAACCCAATCATAGTCCATATTCAGCCGTCTACGGATGTTGAGGTAGATATGTCCATGCCTCTTGAGTTTGAAGCAGCGTCACCTGCAAACCACCAGTATCGATTGAAGTTGAGTTCGTGTCTCCCGCAAATGCACCCACACCATTTGAGGTTGCCACCTTACCACCCCAGGCACATGTTCCACTCGAAGTGAGGGTAGCTGCGCCAATCACAGTGGCGATATCGATCACGCCACCTTTCTATAAAAATGTTGTACCATTGGACTATACATCCGAGGCGAGGAGGAAAGGAAAAGTCAAGACTGAAGAAGATGTTGCAACGCAGGGTATGACAAGAACTGGTAGAGTCTATACCCCTGAACATCTAGATGAATCCAGTAGGCAGGCTTCCAATCGGCCTCCCATTATCGAGACAGGTCCGGACGAACTTTGGAGGAAAGTACAGGCCAAGGAGTATTCGGTCATCGACCAGCTGAACAAAACGCTAAGACAAATATCCATCCTCTCTTTGCTGCAGAATTCCAAGACGCACATGAATGCTTTATTGAAGGTGTTGAATGAAGCCTATGTTCCAAACAACATCACTAGTGGAGAAATGGCTAATATGGTAGGCCAAGTGTTGGAGATTCACAATATCACTTTCCATGAGGACGAACTGCCTCCTAAAGGGTTGGGCCATAACAAAGCACTTCACATCACTGTGCAGTGCAAAGCTTATTTCATCACCAGAATCCTGATCGATGGGGGATCCAGTCTTAACATCTGTCCGCTGATCACGCCCAAGAAATTGGGTAACGTGCTGCATGAGATAAAGGATGGAGCGATCAATGTGAAAGCCTTCGATGGACCTCAGAGGTCCACCATTGGTGAGATCATCCTATGCCTGCAAATGGGGCCAACCTGGTTCGAGGTGGACTTCCAAGTGATAGATGTGCCAGCATCCTACAAACTGTTATTAGGGCGACCCTGGATCCATGCTGCTGGGGCCGTAGCATCAGCGCTACATCAGGCAGTGAAGTTCGAGGGGAACCACCAAGAGGTGATTATTCATGGTGACGGTAGCAACCCTATTTACAGTCGCCAGACTATTTCGGTGATTGAAGGAAGAAGGGAGCTGGGTGGAGAAACTTACCACCACATTGAACGGGTCAACACTATCGACAAAGACAAATGGTGGGATATTAAGATCGCAAATATGATGAATTGGTGAGGGTACAAACCAGGTAAAGGGCTCGGAAAGAACCTTCAGGGGATCTCCAAACCTATCAAACTCAAGAAGCACGACACCACTTTCGGTTTGGGATACGAATACACTTGGGAAGAATTAAAAAATTGGTCGCCACCATGGCGCGGTCCTTATTACCCTTTGGAGCAACCAATACCACATCTGGAGCAGATCTTCCAATAGGCCGGCGTTATTTATGGATCAGACAAAGAAGAAGCACTTGCAGCAAAGAGGAACTTGTTTCTGGAGGACAGTGATATGGACTGCTGTGTTATTCTCGAGGAGGAGGGGGAGGAAGGCCCTTCCATACAGGCTGTGAGCAGAGGGACGTACCTCAAGAATTGGAATGTCAGAACAACCAAAGCCCGATGAGCCTCAGGGTAACAAGGCTAAAACAAGCGCTATTCATTGTTTTTCTTTACAAAATGATTTCCTTTTTCGCATTTTAATTCCTGCAATAAGATCTTCAATGTTAACAAAAATCATTCAATTTATCAAAAGCATTTTTTTTTTATGAATCAATATTTATTGCTATCATTATTTCTCTCATTACTTTACCTATACAACATTACTATTACATGTCTTGATGAACCAATGACTGTGACATGCAACAAGACAACGCTGTCACACCGCCTTTTTCCGACACAGGGTTGGATATGGGAGTTTTTCCAATTAAAGTGACATTATTCAAGTTTTGGGATTTATCTTAGTTTTCAGAGTCGCCACCCGGATTTTTTACGGTGTTCCGGGACACCATTTATTTATTGAAATCCCAAACCGAGGAAAGTTTGACTCTGTTTTGATTTGTCTGCGCACCAGAAATCCGAGTAAGGAATTCTGTTAACCCGGGAGAAGGT
>ML403053.1:0-19051 GCA_005239525.1 Nicotiana knightiana
AAGTTAAGGACATGTAGTCCTGAAGTCCTGAAGTTAAGTTCAAAAGTTAAGGACATGTAGTCCAGAAGTCATTAAATTAAGTTCAAAAGCTAAGGACATGAGCAGAAGAGTACTTTCGTCCGGACAGTTAAAGTTTATTAAAGCAGTGGCTAAAGACTACAGATATTTTAAACAGTGGCTTAAAACTAAATACATGTGTTATTAATGGCTAACCGTGCATTTCCCCCAATATTTTCCTATAAGAATCTGAATTAGTTGGGCCCAACGAACACCGAATATGAAAACGAGAAATTTTCACAAAAAGGTGGCAAGTCTTTGGATATTCTATTTAATCAAATGAAAATGGATTTGACTAATTACGACATATGTTAGTTGAAGTCAAATGAAAAAATTTATCCACGGGGAGATCTAAGCTTGTTCGAAAAAGTGATTTAATTAACTAATTTAATTTAAAGGTATATATTTTTTTTGTGTGTGCAGAAAATGGAATACATTCCGNACCCCATTAATCATCCTTGTTTACAAGCCAAAGATTCAACCATTTGCTTTTGTCAGTGGCTCTCAAATTTATGTTAACGGAGATCTTCTACTTCCATCAAATATTCATTATTATATAATCATATTCTCGATCGATCGACACTTAAGTATACCAAACAAAACTTTGATTGTAATAAGAGATATATAGTAGTTGTACTTGCTCATTCTTCATGAAGTTTTGTTGAGTATAAGAATTTCGTATTCAATATTTTCGAACAAGTTTCTTAACATTCGAGATTTAAGCTAACAGAAATTGCCAAGGTCGACCTTTGAATTTTCAATTATACTATACATTATATTTTATTTAACATGCCAAATGTGACAAAAAAATCACGAGTTCATTTGAAAGATTTTTATATACAAATTAAGGAGCATTGCATTGCATAGATCATGAATGTTATGATAAAAAATTGGAGGGTCATCACTTAAGCACTCTTAGTTAAAAGATCAAGCATAAAACGTACAACGCAGTGCTGGGCAACTTTGTACCATCACATATCATGATATCATGTAAATACATAATATTCTAAATGTAAATCTAAATTAGTTGGACCTCAAAGTACGTAGCAAATATGAATAAAAAATCAAAAAGAAAGAGTAACACACAACCCAATACCATGGTACAATACATACATCTTTAGCCCTTTTAACCACAGCTGAAAAATATGGCCTAATAACAAAAAAAATTAATTTTTTGCCTTACAGAACTTATATTAATTGTGTGAGGCTTTATCTTATCTCATGGAAAAATGGACCGAAGTTTCGTGGACCCAAATGTGTAACAAAGAACACGTTTTTACCCAAAGCAAAACTTTTTAGGAGTGGCCTATACAAACAAAACCTTTACCCTAAAACAATGATTTTCATGATACAAACGTATATGTCGTCGGCCATCTCTGAAGGTTTGAAACAAACTTCCTTAAGTAAATATGGCATTCAATGCATTTCATAATTTAAAGAAATCATAGTCATTTAAAGATCACATCATAATTATGTATTGAAGCTCATCTCTCAACATAACTGCCCTTACCAAATTGGGTTGGGATTTGCTCCAGTTAGGGGTGTGCACACAGATAAGTTTATTCAATCAAAAATAACAAATTTCCTCAAATGTACTTTATATACTCACATCCAGATAAACATCAATGAGATTCTAAAATGAAAAAGAATAACTTCATCGTATTAACTAGCATTCTACCAAGAACTCATTATTAGTTTTTTCATCAAAAGTAACAATATTTGATTGGAGTGAAACATTAAATATTGATACCGTCAAATATACTGATACAACACTTGTAGTAAGAGTGTAACGATCTGACCGGCCATTTTGTGTAATTACGCCTTATTTTCACTTTTGATGCTTCACACGTGCGTGTTTATAATTCTATGACTTACGGGGTTAATTGGTTTCGTTCCGGGAAGATTTCGGGTTGAAATGGACCCTTTGATTCTTAGCTTAGAAACCTAAGTTGTTTATGTCGACCAATGGTTGACTTTTGTAAAAAAGATCCCGGAACGGTGATTTGATGGCTTCGATAGCTTCGTATCATGATTTTGGACTTGAGTGTATGCCCAAAATCGAATTCGGAAGTCTATAGGTTGATTTGGTTGTTTTGCCGAAAATTTGCAATTTGAGATTTAGAAGTTGGACGGTAGGTTGACTTTTGGATATCGGGTTCGGAATATGATTTTTGGACTTGGAATAGGTCTGTTATGTTATTTAGAAATTGCCTGCAAAATTTGGTATCGTTCGGGGTTGAGTTGATAGTGTTCAGACTTTTGGTTGCAATTCTAGAAGTTTATGAAATTTACTTTGACATTCATGTGTTTTGGTGTTCGATTCGTAGTTTTAGATGTTATTTTTGTGTTTTGATCACCCATATGATATTTATAGATTGTATGGATGTTTGGTTTGGAGCCCCGAGGCTCGGATGAGTTTCAGACATGTTGCAGAATGTTTTGGACTAAAAACAGGAATCTAGTGTGCTGATGCCTCTGGTGTCACATTTGCAAACAGCTGGTTCGCAATTGCGAGCTTAGCAGGGGCATCTCAGGTATTGCAGTTGCGATACTTGGCTCGCAATTGCGAAGTAGTTCAGGAAAGTGAGTAGTTCGCATTTGCAACAAAAGCGTCGCTTTTGCGAGGGAGACAGGCTTCGCAAATGCGAAGCCAATGTCGCATTTGTGACCTCCTCTTAGGTTGTGGCCGCATTTGCGAGGATTTTTTTGCAATTGCAACATTTGTAGCTGGTCATAAGGGTTGAGAAGTCGGGATTTCATCTTATTTCTCACATTTTAGAACCCTAGACTCGGTAGGAGGTGATTTGGAGAGGGAAGTTTCATCTACAAATATTGGCTAAATGATTCTAATCAATTTCCAACTAAATTTCAAGATTATATCTTATTTAACATCAAATTTATGTGAATCAAAGTGGGAATATTGGGAAACTTTGTCAAGTTTTTGATAATAAGAATTTGAGTTCTGAGAGTTAATTTGGACTCGGATTTTGAAACTCATCACATATATGGACTCGTGGGGTTATGGGTTCTGAGTTAATTATTTTCCCTTTCATTGTTTGACGATAATAAGTCAAGTTTTGTTAGATTTGAGCCGTGTGAAGGTGAATTTTAGGGTAAAAGCTATTTCCGAGGGTTGAGCTGGCTAGTTTAGGTAAGTATCTTGCCTAACTTTATGTTGAGGAACTACCCCTTAGGAATCGGTTTATTGGTGGAAATTGTGTTATGTGAAAGCCGTGTATGCAAGGTGACGAGTGGGTACACTGGCTATATTTGACATTTGACCGGTTTAGGCTATTTAGACTCTTATTATGCTTTTAATTGAATTATTTTAATAATATGTTATATCTTTCATTGTTAATCCATACCTTTCATGTGCTAATTTACTCTTATATATTTTATTTGACGTTGTTAGAACTTGTTTCACCTCTTACTTGCTAATTTGCACTTATATGCTTTGGTTGAAGTTATTGTGTAACGACATAACTGGTCGTTTTGAGGATTAGCATTTTGTTCTGTGGCTTAAGGTCTAGAGAAACTTCATATCTTGTAGTATGACTTGCTGTGTTGTCGATTTCGGTTTTCTGATGATTTAGGATTGATTTGGAAGGATGATTCTTGCTTTAAGAGCTTACGCGGTGAGAGTTGCCCGAAGTTTGATTTTTGCATAGACAACTCGGAAGTGCTGTTTTGATGATGCCAATAGCTACATATGGCAATTTTGGACTTAGGCGTACGTCCGAATTTGGATTTGGAAGTCCATAGGTTGATTTGATGCATTTTGGCAAAAAATGAAAAGTTGAAGGTTTGGAAGGTTGAGAGGTTTAACCGGGAGTTGACTTTGTTGATATCAGATTCGGATTTCAATTTCGGGAGTTGGTATAGCTTCGTTGTGTCATTTGGAACTTGCATGCAAAAATTTGACGTCATTCCCGGTTGATTTGATATGATTCGGCGCAAGTTGTAGAAGTTGGAAGTTCCGAAGTTCATTTAGTTCGATTTGAGGTGCGATTCATAATTTTGATTTTGTTTGATATGATTTGTGGTCTCGAGTAGGTTTGTGTTATATTATGAAACTTATTGGTATGTTTCGACGGGGTGTCGGGAGCCTCGGGTGTGTTCCGGATGGGCTATGGGCCATTTCCTTCTATTTTGGAATGCTGATTTGCTGGGTTCTGATGTACTTATCCGGGATCGCACATGTTCAGCCGCGATCGTGTAGGCTGTTTGGTGACTGGCCCTTTTTCCTTCTTCGTGTTTGTATTGATTAGTCTACGATCTCGTGCTTGTGAGTGTTGCTTCTTCTCGTTCGCGGTTTGTCTTACTCGTTCGCGTAGTGGGCGACCATGCTGGGCAAGTAGGGGCTTTGCTCTTCGCGTTCACATAGAACTATCTACGATCGTGATAGCTGAGGAAGTGATGAATCGTGTTCGTGTCCCTTGTTTTGCGATCGCGTAATGCATTTTTTTTGGCAGCTGGTGTTACTTCTTTGTGATCACATGTGTATTTTTGCGATCGCGATGTGCAAATGTCTTGACAGAATATAAGTACTCTATTTCGAGGGCTTTTGATATTTTATCACTTTTTGAGTTAGAGAGCTCAAATTTGGGCGATTTAGAAGGGTTTTTCACGTGTTGGATTGGGGTAATTGTTCTTTATACAGATTTGATTGTATTTATCGTGATTCCATCTTTGTTTTTAACATTAAATTTTTTATTTGAATAGGAGAAAATGAGAATTTTTGTATAAACTTTAAAAAATGTAAAATGAGAATTTGAAGGCCGATTTGATGTCGGAATTTGATAATTTTGGTATGGTTGGACTCGTATCGGAATGGGTGTTCAGGTTATTGAATTTTGCCGGGTTTCAAGGTGCGGGTCCGGAGTTGACTTTTTTGGTTGACTTTTTATTTTTCTTTAAAGATGGAAGCTTTATTATTCGGAATTGTTTTCTATGGTATTAAGTAATTTTGGCAAGATTTGAGCCGTCCGGAGGGTGTTTCACACGAGAGGGTCATTTAAGAGTATCGGGTTGACTTCTTTGAGGTAAGTATCTTGTCTAACTTTGTGTGGGGGAACTACCCCTTAGGATTTGGGTTAATTGTGCTAGTCGTGTTATGTGAAAGCCGTGTACACAAAGTGACGAATGGGTACACGGCCAATATGTGATAATTGACCGATTTAGATTATCTAGACTCTTTCCATGCCTTTAACGTTGTTAGCACTTGTTCTACCTCTTACTTGTTATTTTGCCCTCATATGCTTTAATTGAAGTTATTGCGTTCCTTACTGTCTTGTTACCTCTTATTTGTTAAGTCCCTTTTGTGACTCCGTGTCTATTTGCTACTTGTCTTAACTGTTTTACTTGCACACCTTAGTTGTCACGTGCTTCACTTGTCCTGTTATTTTTGTATTATTTGTTGCATTCCATTGATTATTACGTGGTTCATTTATTGTTGTGTACTCATACCTTTTGATTGTAGAAATTCTTGCAAATTGAGTTATTAGATTGTTGTAGTTAATTTAAATTATTTGTGGATCGGGTTGCACGTCGCAACGAGTGAAATAAGGGAAGATCATGTATGTAAAGTGGGATCAGGTTGCACGTGCAACGGATGAAATAAGGGAGTATTGTGTGTGTACGGTGGGATCGAGTTGCACGCCGCAACAGGTGAAATAAGGGAGGATTGTGATAATAATAAATGATGATACGATGGGATTGGGTTGCGCGCCGCAACGGTTTGTGTACGTAATATTAATATTGATAAATGATATTATGGTGGAATAAGGGAGGATTATGATATTTGTAAAATGATGATTCGGTGGGATCGGATTGCGCGTCGTAACAAATTGTGTGTGTTATACTTGCTGTTATCATTATGTCTTGTGAGAGTCATGCATCCTACGTGAACTGTTGTATTACTTCGAGGTGTCAATCTGTGCTTCCGTGGTTACTTGGTGAACTGATTTTCAAGATGAATTTACTGCACATAGTCATTTCTCATACACTGCTGAGTTATTGGTAATATAACGGTATTAAATAAAATAATTATTAACATTCTTACCTTATGTGACTCTTAAGTTAAAACTTACTCTTCATCTGATACTTTACTATTCTTAATAGTTGTCATATTTTCACTTTAATTGATTTCTCACTTAAACTCCTTACTCTATCTGATGTTTTTACTTTCCTTAAAAATTGTTATTATGTTTTAATTTAAAAAATTCTATATTTAATTTAGTAGCTTATCCGATGCTTTATTTTATTTGAAAATATTACTTTCTTCACCCAAATAATTTCTAAAATGAACTCATTTCTCTCATTTGATTCCATACTTTATTCAAGGTTGTTATTATGCCTTATCGTATATAAATAAATCTCTTGAACATATTAATTAGCATTTGACACAGATACAATGTACGTGTAGCACGTGGATTTTGCCTTGTGAAAGTGATTTGGAAAAATGTGGGCACGAGGTGCCATACGTGTAAGATTGAAAGTTGTGACTTATGATTTGATATTACGAGGAATGGTACCTCGGGTAACTCTTCTGTAAATTGTGCATTAGGAACGATTTGGTTGATTGAATTGTTATCCGTTTCTTTGTTACTCTTTATTTCTTGTTGCTATTCGTGCTTCTATTATTATAACTGTTGATAGTAAATTTGTGGTCATTCTGTTGTTGGTCTTACATTTACGTTATTTGCATTGTTAGATTTAAGTTATATCCTACACATGTTTACATGTATGGTAGGTGTCTTGACCTGACTTCGTCATTACTCTACCGAGGTTAGGCTTCATACTTATTGAGTACCGCTGTGGTGTACTCATGTTATGCTTCTTCATATTTTTTTGTAGATCCAGGTACTTATGATTGAGTTGGTTTAAGATTTATGTCTGCGCGGCTGGAGACTTAAAGGTATACCTGCTTGACGTTCGCAGGCTTCGAAGTTACCTTCTGTTGTATTTTATTTCCAATATTTCCTATTATTCTGGAATAGTGACGTATTTTTGTTTGTAGTGACTCTTAGAAAAGCTTATGACTTGTACTACCGGTTTTGGGATTGTATGATAGACATTGGAACATTTATGTTGTATCAACTATTATTTAATGTATTGAAACTAAGTAGTTAAGTTTTATTAACAATCGGCACATGTTAGGCTTACTTAGTCTTAAAGACTAGGTGTCATCACGACTTTCTAAGTTGGGAAACTGGGGTCGTGACAAGTTGGTATCAGAGCTCTAGGTTCATAGGTGCTACAAGTCATACGCATGTTTAGTAGAGTCTTGCGGATCGGTATGGAGACGTCTTTACTTATCTTCTAGAGGCTACAAAACTATTAGGAAATTTCACTTTTTCCATTCCTTATCGTGCGACATTGATTGAGCTTGAAGCATATATCTTATATTCTTTTACATCCACTCATGTATGATATTTCTCACTCGGTATCAGCTATCCGCCGACGGTTCTTGATGTTGTGGAAGGCTATGAGGGAGCCAGGGATTCTCAAACATTGTCTCAACGTGTAGTCCAGGCTGAGGATGGGGATGTACTGAGAGACCACTCAGTTATTCTCGTGGGGGTGTAGTAGGTTCTAGCGTATGGTTGATTAGTACAAACTTGGGAAGATTTAATAAGTTTTCTAATCATCACGATCATGGTAGGATCATGAGGTGGATGATGAGGTGAAGATAGTGGGTGGTATTAGAGACAATGTGGTTCATATGGGATTTCTACTCAGTGAAAGGTACATATATATTATCATGCAAGGCAGTCGAAGAAGCGAGTTTGATGGTCACAAGGAAGGACATGTGCTAATGGGATGATTTGAGGTATCTCATGATTAGTGTTGTACAAGCTATGGGGGTTAGTATTGTGGATTATCGGATTTTGTGTCCTATGGCTATTTCGCCAAGTGGGGGAGTCCACTATCGACAATCAAACACGGCGATCAGATTGCAGGGTTATTTGTTATATCAGTCCTGGCCTGTGATGTATATGTGTCACGGCCCAATTTCCCCCTCCGTAAGACGTCGTGATGGCACCTAGTTGCTACGACTATGTAAGCCTAATAACATCAAAATAATGGAGAATTTAAAGTAATAATTGAACAACTAAGCTTCAATAGATACTATGTAATGGTAGAATGCCGCTCGACATATACAAGTAAAACCAATACTCGAATATACACAATATTTGCTAAAATTCGGAATCACGAGTCATAAGCTCTAAGAGAAACTGTCTAACTGTCTTCTATACATATTGTCTAAAGAAATAAAGGAGGGAAAACAGTATAAGGGATAAAGGGGGACTTCGAGGATCTGTGGGCGCGGGAAGATATATCTTGAAGTCTCCGGTAAGCTACAACAGCTGCACTAATGATGAGGCGGGTAAGATGTACCTGGATCTGAACACGGAAAAACATGTGCATGAAGGGCGTGAGTACACCATAATAGTACCCAGTAAGTGCCAAGTCTAACCTCAGTCAAGTAGTGACGAGGTCAGGTCAGGGCCCTATCAGAAAATAAAAATAATAAAGAAAAAACAACGGAAATATCGCAATAATAGGGACTGAAATGTAATAAAGAACAAATCAGGGAAAATCAACAGCTCAGAACACAACAGTTCAACAAGGGATCTCCCGAGATACCGTCTCGTACTCCCAAACGTAAATGTGCAGGGGGATCTCCCGGAATGTCGTTCCGTAGTTCCAAAGTAAATATGCAAGACAGAGGGATCTCCCATAATACCTTTATGTAGTCCCAAAGTAAATATACAGTACAGGGGGATCTCCCGAAATACCGTTCCGTAGTCCCAAAGTAAATATGCATCCAAACAACAAGGTTCAGTAATCATGGCACGAAGTCTTACAATCTATCATAAATACAAGGTAAGGAAAACAGGTAAAAACCACTAAACATGCTGCACGTAGTTCAAGTAGACAGTTAAGGCAAGTATGCATGCTTTCTTAGTCTGTCATAATGCTACACAAGCTAATAAGTTCAATTAAGAGAAAAGACAGGTTATTCTTTAATGAAGATCAGGTTTTTTTTCAACAAATAGCTCGTGTACGTACTCGTGACCTCATGTACACGGTGATCATATAACAAAAATAGTACCAATCCTATGGGGAGGTCCCCCACACAAGGTTAGGCAAGCCACTTACCTCAAACCAAGCTCAAATCATTCCGAAATTATGCTTTTTTCACGAGTATCGGACTCTGAATGGCCCAAATCTATCCAAAACCAATTACGTAACATAAATATAACTACAAGAAACTAATCTGATGAATGGAATCAAAGTTAAGGAAAGAAATTGGAAACAAATCGCTCAAAAAGCCTCCCCGGCCCACGTCTTGGAATCTGGTAAAAATTACCAAATAAGAACACCCATTCACTTACGAGTTCACTCGTAAAAAAATAATCCAAAACCGACGCCTAAATCCCACTCAAAACTCAAATTTTTTGGTTGGGGAACTTCTCCCCCATTTTCCTCACTCAAATTCCTTAATTAGATGAAGAATACAATGATAGATTAATGAAATATGATCAAAATCGAATTAGTAATTGTTGTCCAATAGTTCTCCCTGAAAGTCTCTCGAAATTTTGCCTTCCACCGAGCTCCCAATTGAAATATGAACTTCAAACCCTCAAAAATCCCCTTTTCTGCCCAGCGATTTCCGCTTCTACGATCCCAGGACCGCATCTGTAGTCCCGCTTCTGCGGCTAGGACTCTGCATCTGTGAGTTTTCATTAAAATCTAGAGTCCGCACCTGCGCGCCTTCGTCCGCATCTGCATATGCGCTTATGCGGCTAATCGTCCGCTTTTGCAGAGCCTTAGATCCCTCTCATCTGCACATCTGCGACTACCCTTCCGCATATGCGGCTCCCTCGTTGCATATGTGACCCTGGACTTTATGCCCAAACCCGCACCTGCGCCCTCAACCTCATTTTTACGGGGTCGCACCTGCAGACCTCCCACTGCAGGTGCGAAAGACACCAGAACCAGCAACTCAACAATTTCTCCTAAGTCCATTTTTCATCTGTTAAGCACCCGAAACTCACCCGAGGCCCTCGGAACCTCAACCAACACATACCAACGAATCCTAAAACACTATACTAACTTAGCCGGGCCTTCAAACTACATTCAAAATCAAAAACACGAATTATACACAGATTCAAGCCTAATGAACTTTGAAATTTCAAATTCTACAAACGACGTCGAAACATATCGAATCTCGTCCGAATGACCTCAAATTTTATTCACAAGTCACAAATGACACTACGAACCTACTCCAACTTCTAAAATTCCATTTCGATCCCGATATCAAAATTTCTACAGCCAACCAAAATTGCCAAAATTCCAACTTTCGCCAATTCAAGCCTTATTCTACTACGGACCTCCAATTCATGTTATAGACGCGCTACTAAATCCCAAATCACCTAACAAATCTAACGAAACTATCAAAATTCAAATCCGAGGCTGTTTACACACAAGTCGACATCCGGTCAACTTTTCTAACTTAAGCTTCCATTTAAGAGACTAAGTGTCTCAATTCACTCCAAAAACCAAAACAAACCCTCCCGACAAGACTCAATATAAGAAATATACACGGGGCAAGCAATTAATAGGGGATCGGGGCTCTAACTCTCAAAAAGACCGGGCGGTTTATTACAATATACGGCTTTGAAGGGTTCCCCGAAATCTGTATATGATTTAGATATGAGATTTGTATGGGATAATGCTGGGACTTGCGGTATTTATACGTCATTAAAAATTCTACACTTCAACATCAGAGAACTTAGAGAAACAACTTCAAACTCACAGAAGGTCTCTTCAGAGTGGGTATCTCGATTGCAGTATTATAGGGTGATTTAGAGGAAATACAGTGGTTTATGAGCTTTTGGGCTACATGGTTTGTTCTAGGATCTTCTGCATTGATCTTTGGTTTTGGGATCGTCGTGTACCGATAGGGCTTTCTAGAGAAGTCTAACTATATTCTCTGCACCATGGGCATTATGGAGGTTAGCATAGTTTCTTGTACTATATTTCGGCTGTCAGGGGTAGCATATCAGTGGTGGCAGGTTTATGACGGGGGTAGACTAGCCGGTGAAAAACCACCCACTTGGGCTCAATCTTGGAGATGTTTTTGAGGGGGTTTATTTCCCAGACCCTTCGAGATACATGGTGCAGAGTTCGAGCAGTTGCATCAGGGTGCCATGACGGTGTCAGAGCACTCCATCAGGTCCAGGGAGTTATCATGTCATACATCTACTTTAGTTCCTATAGTCAGAGAGCGAGTCAGCAGATTTATTGAGGGGCTCAGTTATGATATTAGATTCAGCATGACTTGGGATTTCCAACTGATACTCCATTTCATAAGATTATGGAGATTATCAGGATATTAGAGAATATTCGGGGTGAGGAGAGGTATGATAAGGAGACCAAGAGGTCTAGAGGTTTAAGAGGGTTCAATGGATTCTACTATTTGGTGATGGCCCGTCATGGTAGAGGCTCAGGCGGCCGTCCAGTCCAATCAGTACTTTAGACAACTCGTGGTGCCCTAGTTAGTCAGGGTACTCATGTGGGGCAGACATCTTTTAGTGCACCACTATCGTGGGATGCCTACAACGTGTGACGACCTGGCCGGTCGCTCCGTAAGATTTATCCCTGTTTCCCCTGTTTTTGCTTTATTGTGTGTTGTTTATCCTAATTTTGTCGTGTCGAGTTGGTTGGTTCGGGTTCAGAGTGGTCGTGGTGAGAAATGAGACACTTAGTCTCTTACGTTGGCCTTATGGTTAGAAAAGTCAACCAGAGGTTGACTATTAGGTAAACGATCTCGGAATGAGGGTTTGGTGGCTTGAATAGGTTCATTAGGTGATTTGGGACTTAGGAATGTCTTCGGAATGTCATTCGGAGGTCCGGAGTAGAATTAGGCTTGAATTGGCAAAATTTAGTTTTTGGCAATTTTCGGTCGGCGATGGAAAATTAGCTATCGGGGTCATTCCGAAAGTTGGGACAGTTCATAGTGTCATTTTGGATGTGCGTGCAAATTTTCAGGTCATTCGGGCATGTTTTGGTTGGTTTCGGCATTGTTGGCGAATTTCGGAAGTTAGAAATCCTTAGGCTCGAATTATGGATTTATTTGGCGTTTTGATGTGGTTTTGGATGTTCCGAGGGTTCGACTATGTTTTGGGTGATCATATAGGACTTAGGGGTCCCATTGGTTGAAGTCCTGAGGGCCTCAGGATTAGTTCGTATGGTTGACATATAAGATTTTTGGCATTAGAGTTTGCTGGTGTTTGCTGTTCTGTGATCCCGCAAATGCGGACAGGTGGCCGCAGTTGCGGGTTGGCCATCGCAGGTGAGAAAATGGGGGAGCTGGGAAGGAACTGCAGAAGCGGATGTTTAGGACGCACCTGCGAGTCCACATATGCAGTAAGTGGAGCGTAGGTGCAGAAGTGGTCTATTAAGTGGGAATTCGTAGGTGCACACCTGGGACCGCAGGTGCGAGGAAAAGGCCGCAGATGCGGTTTTCGCTAGGCAGAGGATATAAATACTTTCCTTCACAAAACTTTAGGCATTCTCATCATATTTTTCATGCGGGATGAGGCTTTTTAGAGCAAATTGAAGAGGGATTTCCGTGGAGGTAAGTTTCTTGGACCTAAAACTCGATTCTATGTTAATATTTGACGGATTAAGCATGGAATTAGTGGAATTTAATGGTATAAATTGGGGGTTTAGGGCTTGAGAATTTGAGACTTAAAATTTGAGGAATTGAGGAGTGATTTGTGGTTGGATTTCGATGTGTTTTATATGTATAGACTCGGGAAAGGATGAGGGTTCTTGTGATGTAATTTTTATAGAATTTTGAGACGTGGGCCCGGGATTCAGGTTTGGTCAATTTCGAGAATTTTGATTAAATTTGATAATTTTCGAGTGGACTTTGTTCCTTTACCGTATATTGATGATATTAATCTGGTTTTGGTTAGATTCCGAGCAATCGGGAGCCGATTTGAGAGGCAAGAGCATCACGGCTTAGTATTTGGATCGATTTGAGGTAAGTAATGACTGTAAATCTTGTCCTGAGGGTATGAAACCCCAGACTTCGTATTTTCTCACTATTTTTGGAGTGACGCACATGCTAGATGACGAGTGTGTGGCGTGCATTGATAGGGGATTGTGAATTTTCCATCCCGTGGAAACTATTGACTTGCGTATTTGATTCTAAATCATATGATATTTCATGTTTTTAAGATTATTACTATCTTTTGGGCGGAATGCCGCATTTGGGCCTCGTGCCATGTATTTTGACCCCTTGGGGGCTTTTACTGCTATTCCTCACTGTGTTAACTTATGATTTACACTCAGCCTTATTATGTGTAACTGATTTCAAAACTCAGTCGTATTTACACTATTTTCAGATTTAAAATGATATTTAGGGTCGAGTACCCTATTTTAATGATAACCCGAGTGCCTTTTTGAGAGATTTCTGACTGAGTGTGGCCGAGGGCCTATGTTGTGAGGATGCTATGGGATCGAGCTGCACGCCACATCATGTTACATTGTTTAGGATATGTGAGAGGTCGAGAGCAAGAGTGATTATGCCATGAGATGGCTTGATATTAGCGCTTGGGATGTAGGAGCCCCTCCAGAGTTTGTACACACCCCCAGTGAGCACATGTACCTACTGAGTGCGAATGCCGAGTGTCGAGTGCCGAGTGCGGAGTGACAAGTGATTGGGAGGCATGAGTGACTGTGAGGTTGCCCGAGGGGCTGATACAGAGTGGTGGTGAGGCATGCTGAGTGACTGATTCTGAGGGATGTTATGCCCGAGGGGCGATTTATGAAATATGTTTTTGCGCGAGAGATATCTATGATTTTTATCATTCCTATATTAAATTACCTTGATTTATATGGAATTTGTGAGGAGGAACATTTCAAATGATATTTTACTGAGATTGACTTTTAAACGTCGTAAGGCATCGTATTTGTGTTTTTCTGAAAGAAGGAGTTCATTCTCTGTGTATTTTATGACTGCTTTTACGTGTTTCGTTGCCTTAGACATTATTTAATTTCATTACTGATGACTTGGCGTACTCACATCACTCCCTGCACCTCTTGTGCAGATTCAGGTGCTGGATCTGAGCGCTAGCTGTTTTCACATTCTCTTGGAGTTTTGTTCGGGATTCGAGGTAGCTGTTTGGTGTTTGCAGCATGCGCTCTTTCCCTTCTTATCCTGTTATTTGATATCATTTCCTAGAACTGGTGGTAGTAAGGAATAGTAGTACGTGGTATTGTTTGTAGATGCTCATGACGGTTGACTCAAGGTTTTGGGGCAGTGTATAAACTATTTTTTTCGTTTTGTTGCTTAAACTTCTCAACCGGAAGAATTTTGTTGAATATCGAATAGTTTTGAATTTAAGGGGAAGTCCTTATGTTGTTTTCCCGGTGGATTGACTAGCCTAGTATCGTGATAGGAACCATCACGGATGGGTTCGTAGATGGGGTCGTGACAAGTTGGTATCAGAGCCCTAGGTTACATAGGACTCACCGGTCATGGCAGGTTTAGTAGAGTCATGCGGATCGGTACAGAGACGTCTGTACTTATCTTCGAGAGGCTACAGAACCCTAGGAAGAATCTCACATTCTTGAATTCTGTCGGGCGAATCTGTTGATTCCCGAAACTAAACTTCTATTGTTTTCACCCTCTCACAGATGGTGAGGACTCGCGCTACCGATCAGGGTGACCAGACACCAGCTAGACCAGCGAGAGGTCAAGGCCGCGGTCGAGGCCGTGGCAGAGGGAGGGGTGCGGCCCGCGTAGCAGCCGGGGCAGTACCCGTGGATCCACCTACTATTCAGGATCAGGTCCCCACCGTAGATGCTCCAGCAAGACCCGCGCAGGCACTGACAGTGCCTATTATGATTCTAGGGCTTCAGGAGATTCTGGCTCAGATTTTGACTGTGTGCACCAGTCTTGCACAGGCAGTCGATGTTTCTTCTACTGCTACTACTTCTCGGGTCGGGGAGGCACTCAGAATCCAGCTACCTGTACACCCGAGCAAGTTATTCAGGGGCTTCAGACCCCGGAGGCAGTTCCAGCCTAGCCATTTGCCCTAGCTCAGGATTTTGTGATTCCAGTCATGCCAGATAATGAGCAGCGCATGTTGGAGAGATTTGGTAGACTTCAGCCTCCGACCTTCAGTGGTGCTGAGGGCGAGGATGCCTAGGGTTCTTGGATAAGTGTCAGAGGATGCTTCACACTCCAGGGATACTGGAGACCAGTGGGGTCTCGTTTACTACCTTCCAGTTCTCAGAGGCTGCTTTTAATTGGTGGTAGTTTTATGAGAGGCGTAGGACTGTTGGTGCATCACCCCTTACTTGGAAACAATTCTCTACTCTCTTCTTAGAGAAGTATGTTCCCCAGTCTCACAGAGAGGAGCTGCGTAGGCAGTTTGAGCAGCTGCGTCAGGGTGAGTTGATAGTGACGCAGTATGAGATGAGGTTTTCTTAGCTAGCCCGTCATGACACAAAGTTGGTTCCTAATGAGAGAGAGGGGATTAGGAGGTTCATGGATGGCCTCACTTATCAGCTCCATATTCTGATGACCAGAGAGAGAGTTTCAGGTGCTACTTTCGAGCTGGTTGTTGATGCGGCTCGAGATATTGAGTCAATTCGCCGCCTGGAGTGAGAGGAAAGAGAGGCCAAGAGGCCTCGTGGATCTGGTAGTTTCAGTGGTGCTCCTTCCAGAGGATAGTTTCAGCATGGTAGAGGCCATTCATTCAGGCCTCCTCATCATGTCCGCCCAGCCTATAGTGGTGCATCTTCGGGGCATGGTCCACGCAATTTTTAGTCAGGACGTTCTTCATTCAGTGCCCTTCCAGTCTAGAACGCAGCTCGAGCACCATCAGTTTAGGGTTCCTCTATGCATGGCTCTTCTAGTGGCTATTCTGGTGCCAGGGGTTTCTTTCAGTCCCCGTCTCTAGTCCAGGGAGTTGCTTCGAGTATGTTGAGTTTGGATATGTATGGAGGCACTGCCCTCGTCGCCTTGATGGGTCTTCTCAGTAGAGGGGTCAGCCCTCTACTTTGGATCCAGTTACATCACCACCTGCCCAGACAACTAGGGTGGGGGTCAGACCGCTAGGGGCCGCCCTAGAGGGGGGGTTGTGCAGGTGGAGGTCAGGCTCATATTTATGCACTTCCAGTCAGGACAGATGCTATGACCTCAGATGTAGTGATCACAGGTATTGTCTCAGTCTGTCGCCGAGATACTTTGGCCTTATTTGACCCTGGTTCTATGTATTCCTATGTTTCATCATATTTTCCCCATTTTCTGGATATGCCCCGTAAGTCTCTTGTTGCATCGGTTCATGTGTCGACTCCAGTCGATGGTACTATTATTTCCAAAATTTGATCACGCTCAACTATGTCTAATAAAAGACTAAGCGGGCATTGCAAATATAATCCGGGGTATTACGCCCAGAGTCGATCCCACAGGGAATTTACGTATCAATTAATTCGTCAAAATACGCAACTTTTACTCAATCAATTCTCTCAAGACTTTTTAATATAACTTGGTGATGGTTTACTGATTCTACTGACAATAATAATAAACTAGAAATTACTAACAATATGTTGTAAATAATGATAATAAAGGTCTAAGGTTTGGTTTCCCCTGTTGGTGAATTCTTTCTCGGATATTTCTTATAGTTTAAGTAATCGTCTCTATCAATCATGAACACTTATCTATCATAAATCTCTCTCAAGTAATTATGATAATTTACTAGACGCAATCTCTCAAGTTACGCTATCTAGATTGCAATACAGTTCACTTTAGATTGCACCCGAGGTATCGTTATCTCTAATCCAACCTCTAAACCCTCGGTTATGACTTTCGTCTATACTCCGGGAGTGGTGTTGTTCAAACAACTACCTAAATATGCACTCTCTCTCAAGTAGATACATAATAAATAGGCACAGCTAATTGAGGGCCCTTCAATCAACTACAAGAAGAACGTAGTTGAACAAATAGAGATTAATCAACCAAAATCTATTAATATCAAAAATTCATCCCCAACGGGTTCTACCAAAACCCTAGATTAAAAAAGTTAGCTAGACATGTTCATAAGAATAAAACTCAAAATAACTTGCATACTTGAACTACAAAGTAATGAATAAAAGATGTAAAAATCTAAGTCTTTGTCACTTCAATGGTTTTCTCTCTTCAAATCCTTCGTCTGCCTTCCAATCCTCGTTAAGTTGTGTTTTAGGAGTCTATTTATATGTTTAGGACAAACCCTAAACGTGTAGGAGACTTCTATTCCAACCGGGAAACAATTAAACTTGTCAAAACTCGGAATTGACCGAAACAAGGGCCTGGCGTTTTGGCCTTAACGACCGGATAACGCCAGGCTAGGGCTGGCGTTTGGACTCCAACGCCTGGCTAACGCCAGGCTAGGGCTGGCATTTGGATTCCAACGCCTGGCTAACGCCAGGCTAGCGCTAGCGTTTGGACTCTAACGCCTGGCTAACGCCAGGTGCACTCCTCATCGCCTCCTGAGCGTATTTTCGATGCATTTGCATCCATTTAGCTCGGTTTCCATCTCCAATTCACCTACACATGAAATAGACTCTATTATGCACATAAAAAGTGTATTTTTATCATTAACGCACATAAAATNCTGGGAGCCTGTACCCCTCACCTGCTCCTATTATCTGTAGAGCATGAGCGTTGAGCGGATACCTCTCATCAGGCGTGTTTATATCTTCATCATCTGGGAGCCTGTACCCCTCACCTGCTCCTATTATTTGCAGAGCATGAGCGTTGAGCGGATATCTCTGATCCAACTCCTCCCTTTCATTAACTGACACTGGACGACCTCCTATGCGCAATTGCAGATCCATCATCCCATATAGATGGGACATGAAGCCATCATCCCTGGCATAACGCTCAGCATTGGTCAGCGAAGACTCTTCTTTCAGTCTCAAACCAGTGATGACAGTTTCCTGGGTGAGTTGTTGATCAATAATGTGGTCAAAGTCGGCCTCAACTGCTACATTGTTATCTAGCAGGAACTGGGTCAGGAAATTCGGGAAAGGGATTCGATCAATTTTATTGTTTTTACGCACCAACCCCATTTGGTAGCGAATCAGGTGGCCCACATTCACTTGCTGCCCAGTCATTAAGAAGTAGAGCACACAAATCCTCTCTCGGCTGATTAAGGTGTCATGGGTGCATGGTAGTAGCCGTGCATTAATCAGTTTCAGCCATACCTGTGTTTTAGCCTTCATCTTCTTCTTGGGAAATCTTTTATGTCGATTAATGGATCTATCACGAATCCAAGAAGCTGTGGAATCAACCCCACAAAGTGTATGCCTCACTTCCCTATAGTTAGGATGGTGGATAAATTGCTCTAGAGGCTCCACTGGAACATTTGGTGCACCTAAGAAATCACATATGGCCTTGGCCGAAAAATCCACCAAGTGCCCACGAATTGGCACCAATTCTTCCTTGTTCTTCGGGTCAAACCCGACATAGAATTCCCAGACTAAATTGAGGTTTATGTTGCTATGTTGTTTGAACACATATCCCAGACCTAATTCATAGATGCTTCTCCATATTGCTGGGAATTTCTTTCTAAGAGGACCCTCGCTGATAGCTCCTTCGGGGTGGACATGCTTGGGTTTGCAACGAGCATACCACTTCCTGGAGTGTGGTTGTATGCTGTTGACACCATATTCTCTTTGACCAACTGGTTGCTACCTCATAGCAGCCACATCAGCTACTGCTTCCTCACCAGTCATGCTAGAAGTAGAATCTCCTCATTTTCTTTTCTTTTGAGCTGGTGGAGGTTTTGATTTGGTTTTCGGCGGGGCTGAAGATGTTGCCTTTCCCTTGCTGGTAGCTTTTCTGGAAAACATTATTTTACCTGCACAATATATCAGTAATGAATTAGTGTCACCAAGTATATACTTTCTGTTTTCGCACTTT
>MDKJ01286399.1:0-18602 GCA_005239525.1 Nicotiana knightiana
TGAGTTTAGTTTAGTGGATAGTTAATCACAAGTCCCTGTGGGTACGATATCTGGACTTTAATTTCTATATTACTTGTCGACCACGTACACTTGCGTGTGCATTGGGAAATCAACCAACAGTTGGCGACTCGGGCTCTTACGCATCTTTGGCCCTGAGGCATTTTAGTTAACCATGTCCGGCTTAATCTCTGAGTCGGGTTTCGATTCGAGCTCAACGACCCTCAAGTTTTCAAATCGGCCCTGAGGCGCTTTGGGCCGGTATGACCTGTAGCTGGCGACATGGGATCTTGCGCGCAAGGTCGATACGACTAGCTGGTGACTTGGGCTCTTACATTTTAGGTCGGTACGACCTTTGATGTAGCTGGCAACTTGAGCTCTTATGTTTTAGGTCGGTATGATATTTAATGTAGCTTACGACTTGGGCTCTTACGCTTTAGGTCGGTACAACCTTTAACCAGTTCTTTTCGAAGTTTTTCAAAGTAATTGGAGGCTTGTAATTTTATGGCAATAGTCGGATGTCTCTGAGTTGCGTTAGTTTTGCCGGAGCCTTATGACGGTGGTCATTGTATTTGCCGTAGCCTTTTAGTCCCCGAGTGAGATAGACATGGTGTCTATATTTGAGGGTATGCCTTTTGGGTCTTACAAGTTCGATATATAACGTTGACTTTGATATGGGGTTTATGCCTGTTTTAAGTTGTTTCAAATTTGTACATGCCTTGCTTGAGGTCTTTTAGTTTGGATGTTGCCTCATAGAGGGCTTACGAGTTTAATGTTGATGGCCCTGAGGTCTTACGACTTCGAGTTAGATGACCTGATGAGATGACTATCCAGGGAAATCCCCGAGTTGGAATTGATGTTTCCTCGAGGAGGGCTTATGAGCTCGAAGTTTCCGGCCCTGAGGTCTTATGGCTTCAAGTTTTTGGTGACTTGATAGAGTGACTGTCGAGGACAGTTCCTGAGTGCTTGATAAGTTTTTGGCCCTGGGGCTCTCTCTTGTGAAAATAGAAAACTTCTTTGATATGCGAAATGTTTTTATGATAGAAGGAACTTCTCTGATTACTTGGTACAAGTATACATGTTTTTACCATCGAGGGTTCGATTATTCTATGCGAACACAGTTCATTCGACTGTTTGGTCCAATACATCATTCTCATGTCGAGACCCTCTTTGGCATATTCTAGTGATCTCCTAGGGGAATTCCCCTCAGTACTCGGGGTTGATCAAAGAGAAGCCTTGAATACTTGGTGAGTTATCCTTAGGTAGCATATGAATATTCCTCATTAAAAACCTCGCTGGCTAAACCCTTTTGGGATAAAATCCGACGCGAAGAAAAAAGAGCGCAACACATGCTTTAAAACCTAAGGCCTTCTAGGTGGGGGGTGCTTCGACTCCATTCAATCAAACACCTGCACGCAGGTTAGCATAAAGTGTTAAAGAAAAAGGGAGAGGGTTGTACCTTAGTTTCAATGGCGCTAGAGCGTTGATATATTTTGGTTATCTATTTCAAGGACGCGGCACGGACCTTTGTTCGTTCCTACGAGGAAGTAATTTGTGATTGTTACTTGGCTGTTTACTTGTTTTTGGCAAATATTTCTTTCTCTGTGTTCTGCTCTCCGTATACTATTTTTACTCCATCTTTTGTAGTAAACTTTATTATTTGATGACGGGTTAACGGCACTGCCCTCAAATTGTAAATCCATGGCCTTCCAAGCAATGCATTGTACCTCATGTCTTCTTCAATGACATGAAACTTGGTATCCTGAATAGCGCCGACGAAGTTGTCTGGGAGGATGATTTCTTCTTTTGTTGTCTCGCTTTCCATGTTGAATCCGTTGAGGACTCGAGAGGCCGGTATGAACTGGTCGAGCAACCCGACATGCTCTACCTCCCTCGACCGAATTATGTTGGTCGAGCTACCTCGACCCACGAGCACACATTTAATTTGAAATTTATTGAAAAGAAAAGAAATTACCAGTGCGTCAGTATGAGGTTGAGATAAAGCCTCGATGTCCTTTTTCCTGAATGAAAGGGCATCTTCAGGTATGTATCTCCGAGTTCAATTTTCCCTGGTGATGGATACTTTTCTTTGCTTAAAAATGGGCCCCTAAGGGACGTCGACTCCATCAATAATCATGTGGATGACGTGTGGTTCTTCTGCTTCATTTTTCTTGGTTGCCTCTCATTCCCGAAATTGATTTTTAGCTTTATCGCTGAGGAGTTCTCGAAGGTACCCTTTGCTCATTAGTCGGGCCACCTCTTCTCGAAGCTGTATGCAATCTTCAGCCCTATGACCGTGGGTATCGTGATATTCGCATATCAAGATGGGGTTCCTTTCTGAAGGATCTGATAGCATGGGTCTCAGCAACCTGGTGTACCTGGTATTTCTTATGGCCAATGCGATATCTGAAACATCGATGTTGAAGTTATACTCAAATATCTGGGGTCTTTCTACCGGCCCCGCGTGCCTGTCAAACCCTGCTTTGCTCACGAGTCCCCGAGTATTCTGCCCTCGGTTTATCATTTGGTCATTCCGAGGTACGTTGCGTCTCGAGTTATTCCTCTGATTTTCTTCGTATGGTTGATACCTGTCTTTGCTTAGCCTTGGCTCTCTCAATGGAGGCCTCGTTTCCTTTGCTATGACTCTGAAAGGATACACCGATCCCGAGGGGACTTCTAGTTGGTCTTCCTCGACCCTGATCTTCGATTGGTACATGTTGTGCACATCCGCCCAAACTATGGCGGGGTACTCGATTAAATTCTGCTTTAGCTGTTTCGAAGCTATCGAGCCTCCCTCATTCAAGCCCTAAGTGAAGGCTTGTACCGCCCAATCGTCAGAAGCCGGTGGTAATTCCATTCGTTCCAATTGAAAGCGGGACACGAACTCTCTTAACATCTCATTCTCCCTTTGCTTGATTTTGAAAACATCATATTTCCTTGTAGCGAACATGATTGCACCGGCATGTGCTTTCACAAAGGAGTATGCCATCATGGAAAATGAATCTATCGAGTTTGGGGCCAGGTTATGATACCCCATCATGGCCCCTTTGGATAATGTTTCTCCGAATTTTTTCACTAGAACAAATTTAATCTCTTTGGCTCTCAAGTCGTTCCCTTTCACATCACAAATGTAGGCAGTAATGTGCTCATTGGGGTCCAAAATTCCGATGTACTTCGGGAGATCGGGCATTCTGAAATTCTTCGGGAAATGCATCGGAGCTGCTCTTGACGGGAATGGCTCTTGCCCGTACTTTGTTGAATCTACACCCTTCAAAATCGGGGGTGTGCCTGGGATTTGATCGACCCTCGAGTTGTAGGTCTCCTTTTTTTTTGTCGTTAACTTCTATCTTCTTTTCTCCTGATTAAATCCTATTTACGAGGTCTTCGAGGATCTTCATAATGGCGGGGTCGGCTGCTGACCCATTATTTCTCGATCTTTCCGGTGCCTGTTCGACTCGGGGTTCTCTGATGGCTCTGTAGCTGAGCAATAGCCACATGTTGTGCCTGCAACATTTCAAAAATGACATGAAGGCTAACTTCGATTTCCCTTTGAGCAGGGTTCCCTGTGCTTCACGCTGGTCTCCTTCACGAATGCTTTTGTCTGTATGAGAGCTCACATCAACATGTTGCGCGTTGCGTGAGCCTTCATCAACAGGAATTTGCATTGGTGCCCCTTCAGGGTTTTGCGGTGGCACGCCGGCACTTGAGGCAGCTGCGCCATTCTTTCTATGGTCCTCATAACCGTTGTTTTCATGTGCGTTTACTGAGTTAGACATTTTCCGACATGAAATTAAAGATTTTTGGACAAGAAAGAGTGTGAAGAATAACTTGTGTTTTTAGAAAACCAGCACTAAAACAATCACTATTATTTTTAGCCCTACATTGGGCGCCAAATTGTTTACATAGAAAATGGTAATTACAATTAAATTTTATTATGTTGGTCTAAAAATATGTGATCTGTATTAACAGTGATTACTTAGTCAGTAGATGCTAAGAATGAAGTGAGAAAAACAACATAAGAACAAAAGGAACGAAATTATGCAAATCGAGTAACGGGGAGACTAGTCTCGTGGGTGGTCGAAATGGCCTAGAGGTCGAGGTCTAGATGCCTGACCGGGGGTTATCGACAACAATATAACAGTATTGAATGCCTTAAGAATGGCCTATTTATGATCAATAATAAGCAATAAATGAAGAATAATTCAAGAACACAATAAATGAGAAGCAATAAATCAATGAAGCAATTTTAGAGAATGATTTAGCTAGGGAGCAGAGGATGTTCTTGTTCTTGTATTGAATATCATATATGTTACAAAGTAACAAGGATCCCCTTTATATATGAGGGGGAATCCCAACATAGTACATGTGTAATTAATGCAAAGAGATATGGCTGGTATAGTCATTTAATGCCACGGTACGGGCTTGTACTATTTTGTGTATATTATAGCTTTAACCACGTGCCCCTTGGGAATTTCCCGCCTTTCCATGTTGGCCTTCGATATGTACTGCCTCGAGGTCGAGGACCTTCGATATATATTGCCTCGAGGTCGAGGACCTCCGATATGCGCCCCGATACCAAAACTCGGGCCATCAAGCCTTCATTCTTATCAAAATGGCCGTGAAATCGGGCTCTCCACTTTTAGCCGTATACATATATATTTCTGCAAACCGCTCTGAAGTATAAGTTCTTGCAATTGGAATGAAATGTGCTGATTTAGTCAGCGTATCCACAATAACCCAAACAACGTCGAACTTCCTCTAAGTCTGTGGGAGTCCAACAATGAAGTCCATAGTGATACACTCCTACTTCCACTCAGGGATCTCTATCTGCTGAAGCAAACCACCGAGTCTCTGATGCTCATACTTCACCTGTTGGCAATTCAAACAACGATCCACATAAGCAACAATGTCCTTCTTCATCCTTCGCCACCAATAATGTTGTCGTAGGTCCTGGTACATTTTGGCAGCGCCCGGGTGAATAGAATACTTAGAAATGTGAGCCTCGTCAAGGATCAACTCATGAAGCCCATCAACTTTAGGCACACATATACGACCCTGCATTCCCA
This sequence comes from Nicotiana knightiana, assembly GCA_005239525.1. NCBI lineage: Eukaryota > Viridiplantae > Streptophyta > Magnoliopsida > Solanales > Solanaceae > Nicotiana > Nicotiana knightiana. Next base: position 5,064 of record MDKJ01286399.1, read on the forward strand.
AAACACCGTCATCTCCAACTGTAACCTTCTTGGCACCACCGCGCCGAACTGTGTACGTAAGGACCATCAAGTGCGGGTCATCATCCTGCCGATCTCTGATATCCTCAAATAAGGAAGACCGAGTGACTGTACAAGCTAAAACATGGCTGGAAAAAATATACAACATCACGAACTGATTAGCCAAAGTCTGAATGTTTGAAGCTAATGGTCTCTCGCCAAGTGGAATGAATGCAAGGCTGCCCATACTCACTACCTTCCTACTCAATGCATCGGCCACCACATTGTCCTTCTCCGGATGATACAACATAGTGACGTCATAATCCTTCAATAACTCTAACCATCTCCTCTGTCTCAAATTAACATCCTTTTGCTTGAACAAGTACTGGAGACTGCGATGATCCGTGTAAACCTCACACGGCGCACCATAAAGATAATGCCTCCATATTTTCAATGCGTGAACAATGGTTTCCCATTCAAAGTCATGAACATGATAATTCTTCTCATGAACTTTTAACTGTCGAGACGCATATGCAATCACCCTGCTCTCCTGCATCAATACCGCTCCAAGCCCAACACAGGAAGCATCACAATATACCGTGAAAGATCCTGAACCTGATGGTAACACCAACACCGGTGCTGAAGTCAACCCTATCTTGAACTTCTGAAAGCTCGCCTCACACTCATCCGACCATTTGAATGGGGCACCTTTTTAGGTCAATTTAGTCATTGGGGCTGCTATGGATGAAAACCCCTCCACAAAACGACGGTATTAACCCGCCAAACCCCAGAAACTCCTGATTTTCGTGGCTGAGGTGGGTCTAGACCAGTTCTTGACTGCCTCTATCTTCTTAGGATCTACCTGAATAACCTCCGCTAATATGATGTGACCCAAGAAAGCTATTGAATTCAACCAGAACTCGCACTTTGAAAAATTTGCATTCAACTGATTATCCCTCAAAGTCTGGAGCGTTATCCGGAGGTGCTCATGTTCCTCCCAGCTGCAGGAGTATATTAGAATATTATCAATGAACACTATAATGAATGAATCCAGATGACGCTTGAAAACCCTATTCATCAATTCCATAAAGGATGCTGGGGCATTAGTCAAACCAAAAGACATCACCAAAAATTCATAGTGCCCAAACCTCGTTTGAAAGCCTGTCTTAGGAACATTGGACGCCCTAATATGTAACTGATGGTAGCCCAATCTCAGATCAATTTTCGAAAACACCATGGCACCCTGAGCTGATCAAATAAATCATCAATTCTCAGCAATGCATATTTATTCTTCACGGTGACTTTATTCAACTATCGGTAGTCTACCCATCCTTCTTTTTCACGAACAAAACTGGTGCACCCAGGGCGAGACACTAGGCCTAATGAATCCCTTATCAAGCAAGTCTTGCAACTGTTCTTTCAATTCTTTCAATATCTCTATCGGGTGGCATCCCCGCAGGTCTCCCGGAAACACCTCGGGAAACTCATAAAAAATAGGCACCTAATCTATCAAAGAGACATCAACATTAGAATCACGAATATGAGCCAAGTAAGCCAAATATCCCTTCTCAACCATGCGATGAGCCTTGGCATAAGAAATCACTCTGCTAGGAGAATTATCAGGAGTCCCTTTCCATTCTAATCAAGGCAACCATAGCAAAGCTAACGTAACTATCTTGTCTCACAGTCCAAGATGGCATAATAAGGTGACAACCAATCCATGCCCAATATGACATCGAAATCGACCATGTCAAGAAGCAAAAGGTCTACACTAGTTTCAAGACCCTCAATAACGACCACACACAAATGATAAACATAATCTACAACAATAACATCTCCTACGGGCGTAGACACATAAATAGGGACACTCAAGGAATCACGGGGCATAACCAAATACGAGGCAAAATAAGATGATACATAAGAATAAGTAGACCCCGGATCAAACAAAATTGAAACATATCTATTGCAAACTAAAATGGCACCTATGATAACGGCATTGGAGGATTCTGCCTCAGGTCTAGCTGGAAATGCATATAATCGGGGCTGGGGCCCGCCACCCTGAACCACGTCTCTGGGAGGAACTCTGATAGGCGGACCTCCACCTCTAGCGGGTTGGCCTCCACCCCTAGCGTCCTGACCTCCACCTCTAACAATCTGACCCCTACCTGTAGCTACCTAACCCATACCCCTGGTTGGCTGGGAAGCTGGTGCTGTAGTTGGTGCCAGAACTATGACATGAGAACCCTGGTACTGATGTTGATATCCCTAAATCTCGGACAAGCTCTCCGAACATTCCCATATTCCCCACACTCAAAGCATCCCTCCTGATATTGAGAATGACCCTGGCGAGCCATCTGACCACGATAATAACTGTGTAGAGGAGATGCTCTGATAGGAGCTGATGGAGCACTATAGACTTGCTGAGCAGAAAGAGGCGTATAAGAACCCCGACCACTGGAAGTACCATGTGAATCCTGAAGTGTTGAATGGAATTGCAAGGAAGAATGGCCTCTGCTGAAATTAACCCCGCCTCCAGATGAGGCACCACCGAATCCCCCGGAATAGCGAGACGTCTTGTCTGACCCCTGACCTCCTATCCCGAGAACCGTTTAAACTCTCCGGGCCACATTGGCCACAACCTGAAAGGAAATCTCAGTCCCTGTCTCTTTATCCATCTGCCACCTGATGGGCTGAGCAAGGCCCTCAATAAATCTCCCGACCCTCTCTCTCTGTGGGCAACAAAAGAATAGCATGTCTAGACAAATCCACAAAGCGATTCTCATACTGGGTGACAGTCATGCTGCCTTGTTGAAAGCGCTCAAACTTGACGACGATTATCCTCTCTAGTAGTGATAGGCAAAAACTTTTCCAAAAAGAGATGTGAAAATGGATCACAAGTCAGAGCAGGTGACCCAGCTGGTCTAGTCCACAAATAATCCCTCCACCATCTCTTGGCGGAACTAGTCATATGAAAAGCGGCGAGATCGACCCTATTGGTCTCTAAATACCCATGTTCAAAAGAACCTTATGACAGCTATCAAGATATTCATGAGGATCCTCTGAATTAGCACCATTGAAATGAACAGGGAAAAACTTGATAAACCTTTCTAGTCTCCACAAAGCATCGGAAAACATAGTTGTTGCATCAACAAGTGGTGCTGCATCAACTAGCTGAACTACCCCATTTGGATTGGCTGCTGGGTCTGAATCTGTGGAGTAGTCTGATCAGGACTCCAGCCTGAGATACGGCTGTTGCGACGGGGAGTGTGCCAGTCTAGGCTACACTCTCCATAATGTCCACTATTCGGACCAAAGCATCCTGAAGCACCGGGATAACAATAAACCCCTTTGGGACCTGATTTGGTCCCGCTGGAACGATTTAAGTTGGAGACCCCTCATCAATATCTATCTAGCGCTGATGTCTGAGAAATGGGTTGAGCCCTGCCCCTGCCTCGGCCTCTGCCCCTAGTAGGAGCTACTGCTTCTGTAGGACCTGACTGTTGGTTAGCGAAAGAGGAAGCACGTGTTCTCGCCATCTGCGTGATAATAAAAGAGTTCCATCAGTATTAGAGATACCAAGAATTGCACGATAGAGTAGAAATAAAAATTGAGTTTGTTCCTAACTTTATAGCCTCTGAGAGATAAGTGCAGACGTCTTCGTACCGATCTCTTAGACTCTATTAATCTTGTTTGTGAATTATGAGACCTAGGAAACCGGGCTCTGAAACCAACTTGTCACGACCCAACTTCCCAACCCCCGGGATCATGATGGCGACTAACACCACACTTTCTAGGCAAGCCAATGTTAGAAATTAATTAACCGTTTTATTAAAACAATTTAATTAAATATAAGTAAGCAGTTTAATATAATGTGAGATCTAATACTATCCAATAGAGGAATCAAGAATAATGGACGAATTAATGAAATGAAACTCGAAACTAATTCTAATATCTAGCTACCCAAGGTCTGGAGTCACAATTCACGAACTACTAAAGAATACTACAAGTATTTTGTTGAAAGAAATATATATTTGTTTTGAATGAAATACAAAAACAATCTAAATAATATAGAGAAGACTCCACGAATCTGCGGACGCCAGCAGATCTACCTCGTGTCTCCGTACGAATGCTCAACTACTACTCGATAACTCAACTCGGACCAGAATCTAGATCTTCACAAGAAGTGCATAGTGAAATATCAGTACAACCGACCCCATGTACTGGTAAGTGCCGAGCCTAACCTCGACGAAGTAGTGACGAGGCTACGTCGGAGAATTCATAACATAACCTGGATACAATGTATAATAAAGCAAGAAGGGAATAATAAACTAATTAAACTGTAACTTGCAACAATTAATAAAAAACTTGGTTAAATTTTCCATATATCAGCTATAACCAATCCTCAAGAAAATTTCCAAGTTTCAATTTAAAATAACGGTAAAATCAGAGTATGGGAACAATAGAATAAAATAGTAATTTTTCCAATCTTTATAATATAGTTAGTAAAACATGAATATCCTCCCTTATTGCTCTTTTTTGCAGCGCACAACCCGCTCCCACCTTTCCACCCTTATTGCTCCTTCATATATATATATATATATATATATATATATATATATATATCACCCTTTATTTATAAAAAAATTTCACAATTTAGGTCAAATCCTTTCACAATATCTATGTCTCAACAATTGTAAGCAGAAATTGTACTATTCATGAACTTCATCAATTATCATTTCACAATGAAACCAACCAGAGTGTATTCTAAAACACAGTCAACCAACTCAACCCTCTTTTTACCACAATGAATCCAAGGGATCAACTAACACTTCCAAATACGTGAAACAATATTTAACAACAAGTTTACGAAAACAAGTAGACATGGAGGCATCGAAATCACGAAAACAATCCAAACATGAATATAGTGAATTGGAACCACGGAAGGGATCATATTAAACAAATAATTTTGTGGTGCTAGATATTCGTCACCTCACCTATACCCCACATACATGAAATTTCACATAGCATTTAAGTTGGGAATTCATATTCCCTCAATTCAAGGTTATACCAAACACTTACCTCAATTTCGCAGGCCACTCACTGCTCAATCACAACTTTTCCTTTAGAATTTTCCTCTAACCCGCTCAAATCTAATCATAACTGGTTCAATATCATCAATTATTGCTAAAGAAATCACCTTTAATGAAAAACTATGGTTTTCCTATGTTCTCCTATCAAAAGACAAAAATAGACCCCCGGCCCGCTTGGTCTAAACTCGAGGTTCGGACCAAAACCCGTATAACCATTCTCCCCCGAGCCCGGATATACAGTTGGTTTTTGAATTCGACCTCAGTTCGAGGTCTAAATTTCAAAATATTGAAATTCCTAAGTTTTACCCAAAAATCCCAAATCTTACCATAAAAGTTCTAGGTTTTTGGTTGAAATCTTGTAAAAAGTTGTAAAGGATTGAAAGAAAGTAGTTAGGAATCACTTACCTATGATTTGGAGAAGTTTGAGGCTTTGAAAAATCGCCTATGGAGGTTTAGGTTTTGATTGAATTGAAAAATGGGTGAAAATACCGTCTAAAATCCCACTTAACAGGCTGCGGTTATCGTAAATACGATCAGGGGTTCGCAATTGCGAACCCTTCGAAATTATTGTTGCCTTCGTATTTGTGACCTAAAATTTGCATTTGCTACCTCTGGTCTTGTTAGGCAGTCTTCGTATTTGCAAAGTAAATATCACATTTGCGAGGATGGCCTTCCCAGGCTTTGTTCGCATTTGCGAGGATCGCCATCCCAGGCCAAATGTCGCATTTTCCAGGTCTATCAGCTTTGGAATTGCAGAGCCTGATCTTGCAATTGGAAGACCAGAGGCCTGGTGACAGACACTGGGTGCACCAGCTGAGATTTCTACGTTCTAAACACTTTGTAGCCTACCTAAATCTCACTCGAGCCCTTGGGGATCCAAACCAAACATGCACGCAAGTCTACAAATATCATATGGACTTGCTCGTGCGATCAAATCACAAAAATAACATTAAAACTACGAATTCAACCTCAAAACTCATGATTTTCTCAAGAACACGTCAACGTCACTATTTTCCCAACCGGACATCCGAATCACATCAAATCAATTCCGATTCTCACCAAATTTCACAGATAGGACTTAAATATTATAACAACCCTGTACCGGGCTCCGGAACAAAAATACGACCTGATACCAACGATTTGTCACATTCATTCATTTCTTTATTTCCTTAATAATCCAACAAAACAATTTTCTTGAAAAATTGATTTTTAAAGCTAGGGACCTCGAAATTTATTTTCGGGCATACGCCCAAGTCCCATATTTTACTGCGGACCTCCCGAGATTGTCGAAACACAGATCAATATCCGTTTACTCAAAATGTTGACCAAACTCAACTAAAAACCAAATTTTAAATTCCAAACTTACTATTTCTGATATTTTCACATTAAAGCTTTTCAGTTTCACGCTCGGACTATGCATGCAAATCAAAGTAATTAAAATTAGTCTTTTTAAGGTTAATGAGCCTGTAATTGAGTCTTAATTCATAAGATGACCCTTTGGGTCATCACAGTTGTATCAAAAACCTAACTTTATTTATCTTCAAACATGGTATCTATTGATTACGTTTGAGTTGAGAGGATTCGTGTTGAATCTTCCATAAATTTCTACCAAGATTAAATATCCATCCGACAGTACTAGGTGATGCAAATAAAGACCTTGCCAGTTTGGTGCAAACTTTCCTTTGGCTTCTTGTTGATGGCGAAAGATTTTCTTCTAAACCAACTGCCCCTGTGTGAACTGGAAATGCCTCACTTTCTTGTTAAAAGCACTGGCCATCCTATTTTGATATAGTTGACCATGACATATTGCATCTATTATTTTCTCATCAATGAGAATGAGTTATTCCTACCTGACTCCTATCCACTCTGTGTCGTCCAATTTTGCATCTTGAATGACTCTTAAATATAGTATCTCAACCTATACGGGTATTACAGCTTTAGTGCAATATACCACCAGGCGTTTCCCTATTGGTTGTTCTCTTTATAGTCCGATAACCTAGTAAAGCAAAAGGTAGTTTCTCATGGCATTGTCTATGATTTTCCACTACCTTTCGTAGAATCCTGTTGATATTCTTATTGGCTGCCTCGACTTCCCTGTTCATTTGTGGCCTCTAGGCTGTGGAATTATGGTGGACGATTCTATATTTCTCGCAGATTTCTCTCGCGAGGTCTCTATTGAGGTTAGCGACATTGTCACTAATGAGAGACTCTGGTATCCCAAATATGCACACGACGTTGTTTCAAAAAAAATCTGCCGCTGCCTCCTTTGTGCCGGCCTTGTAAGTAGATGCTTCGACCAAAATTCGGTGAAATAGTTGATAGCTACCAAGATGAAATGATGTCCATTTGATGTGGCAGGATCTATAGGTCCAATCATGTCCATGCCACAAGCGGAGAACGGCTAAGGTAAACCCATTAAATGTAACTCATTTTGTGGAACCCGGCTGAAATCCCGATGAATTGGCACTGGTGACACTTTTGCACGTAGCGGATAATATCACTTTCCATAGTCATCCATAAGTATATGGCTCACAGGATTTTCCTAGCTAATGTGAACCCATTCATGTGAGGTCCGCACATTCCTGCATGTATTTCCTCTAGTAATCTAGTTGCTTCGTCAGCGTCTTCACATCCCAACAAACCTAAGTCTGGGTTCCTCCTGTACAGGACTTCTCCATTGAGTAATAAGTGGTTTGTCGGCATCTTGAGGGGTCGCTTTCGACCATTAGAAGCATTTTCCAAGTATTCTTTGATTGGGAGGAACTCTTGATGTCCTGATAACATGGTTCACCATCTCGTTCTTCGTCTACATGGAAGCAATAGGCATGTCGATACCTGATCTCTGCCTCGATAGGGTCAATGTAGTTCTTGTATGGATGATGAATCATGTATGATAGGGTTTCAAGGGATTTGGCGAACTCGTTCTGAATCCTGGCAACATGCTTGAACTAAATATTTGTGAACTTCTTGCACATCTACAGTTACGGAAGTATCTTGACATTCTTGGTGGACCATTCCCCTTGGACTTGGTGTATCAACAGATCAGAATATCCTATAACCAAAATTTCTTTGATTTTCATGTCGACTGTCATTCTGATACCAAGGATGCACGCTTCGTACTCAGCCATATTAATGGTGCAAGGGAATCTTATCTTTGATGATACTGGATAAAGCTGTCCAGATTCCGAAATCAGGACTGCCCAATTTCTACTCCTTTGATTTGCTGCTCTATCAAAAAACATTATCCACATAGGGTATGATTATGCAATATCCTCTAAGGAAAATAGTACTTCTTCATGGGGGAAATACATGGTACGCAGTTCTTAATCAATATCCACTGGATTCACTGTGAGGTGGTTGACTAAAGTTTGTCCTTTGATAACTTTCAGAATTATGTACGCGATGTCAATCTCGCTGAGGAGAATTTTCAATTTAGCTAGCTTTCTTGTAGGCATTGGCTTCAGGAAATGTTCTTAAACGGATCGAGCTGAGATATTAGATTTGTGGTGTATGTTGATATATAATGCCTTAGTTTCTGAGAAATCCAGGTCAGAGCACAACAAGTGTGTTCTATCAAATTATACTTGGCCTCGCATGGCGTGAACGTTTTACTCAAGTAGTAGATGGCTTGCTATTTTTTACCAGTTTCATCATATTTCCCCAATATACGGCAGAAGGCGTTATCCAAGACTGGAAAATAGAGCAACAATGGCTTCCCTAGTTCGGGAGAACCATCACTGGTGGGTTTGAGAGATATTCCTTGACCCTGTCGAAGGCTTTCTGGCACTCTTCAGTCCATTATGTGGCGGCATCTTTATTCAACATTTTGAAAATAGGTTGACAGATTACTGTGCACTAGGCTATGAAATGATTGATGTAATTCAACCAGCCTTGGAAACTCATGACATCTTTCTTGCTCTTCGATGGCGATAATTCCTGAATGGCCTTGATTTTTTTATGGGTCCAACTCTATTTCCTTACTGCCTATAGTGAAGCCCAATAGTTTTCTAGATGGTACTCCGAATGCGCACTTTGCATGGTTAACTTCAAATTGTACCTTCGTAGGCGTTCAAAAAATTTCCTCAAGTGGTCCAAGTGCTCCGATGTCTTTCGAGACTTTATGATGACGTCATCCACATACACTTTGATTTCCTTATGAATCATATCATGAATGAGGGTCGTCATGACCCTCATGTACGTAGGGCCAGTGTTCTTGAGGCCGAACAACGTGACTCTATAATAGTAGACTCCCCAAGGTGTGGTGAAGGTCGTCTTCTCTGCATCTTCTTCGTGCATCAAGATTTGATGGTACCTAGCGAAACAATCTACAAACTACTATAGTTGCTTCGCATTGTTGTCGATGAGGAATGGATTTTTGGCAAAAGAAATTGTCTTTTGGACTAACTTTGTTGAGATCTCAATAGTCCACACATATTCTAATCTTTCCATCTTTCTTGGGTACTGGGACAATGGTTTCCAACCAGCTTGGATAGTTGGTGACCCTTAATACATTTTCTTTTATGTGTTTTGTCACTTATTCCTTTATCTTCATAATTAAATCAGGTTTGAATTTCCTGGGTTTCTTCTTGAATGGCAGTCTAGTAGGATCGGTGGAAAGTCGATGTGAGATGATGTCAGTACTTAATCACGGTATGTCATCATAGGACCATGAAAACACATCGATGTTTTTTTGAAGGAGCTCAATCAGTCTTTCCTTCCGCTTGGCTTCTACGCAAATGTTGATTCTGGTTTCTTTTACATCTTCTTTGCTTCCAAGATTGACTACTTCCATTTCTTCGAGGTTATTCTTTTTATAACTTTCAAACATCTTGAACTCCTGGGGGATATTGTCGGCAACATGCTCTCGTAATCTTCCTCATAATCTGGGTCATTGCAGTCAGCAGTTTCGTTACATGTTATAATCGTGGAATGCAGTTTTTAGCAGTTAGATTACTGAAAAGAGAAGCTAAGTATAAATAAAGCGGTATAAGAAGTTGCACTATTTTAGAAAATGATTCTTTTATTTCATCAAAAGGGAAACGTCTTAAGTGTTCACAAGAGTCAACAACAACAATAACAAACACAGCTTGATCCCATACGTGTGGTCTAGGGACGGTAGGGTGTACGCAGCCTTACCCCTATCCTATAAAGGCAAATATGTTTTTTCAGATAGACCCTCGAATAAAGAAATGGTAAAAATAAAAGCAACAAGAAATAACGACAATAGTATAATAAGTAATGGAAGCAAGTGACATAACAAAGTAATAAAGAACTAATAATAAGAGAATACAAGAATAGTACTAGTACTACTAGTAAACTCACAACTACCTATCAACCCACCATCTTAATTCTCGACCTCCACACATTCCTGTGGCTAGTCATGTCCTTGGTGAGGTGAAGCAATGACATGTCCCGCCTAATCACCTCTCCCAAATACTTATTTGGCATACCCTGCCCTTCTTCAAGACCGCCATTTTCAACCTCTCACACCTCCTGACCAGGGAATTTATGTCTCTCCTCTTCACATGCCCTAACCATCGCAACATCGATTCCCGCAACTTGTCTTCCTTAAATGCCACTCCCACCTTATCCCTAATAACTCCATTCCTAATCTTGTTTCTCCTGGTATTCCCACATATCCATCTCAATATCCTCTTTTCAACGACTTTCATCTTCTGGACAGGGGACTTCTTGACGGGCCAACACTCAGCTCCATACATCATAGCCGGTCTAACCACCACCCATTAGAATTTTCCCTTATGTCTAGGATACACATCTTAATCGCATAAAATCCCCAAAGCTAGCCTCCATCTCATCCACTCTGCTCCAATGCGCTGAGTAATCATCGTCAATCACCTTGTTTCCATGGATTATAGACCCAAGATACTTGAAACTATCTCTCTTGGGAATGACTTGAGTATCAATCTTCACTTCCACTTCTTCTTCATGGATCTAATCACTAAACGTACACTCTATGTATTCAGTTTTTTACCTACTCAACTGTAAACCTTTGGACTCCAGCGTCTATCTTTAGACATCCAACCTAGTGTTAACACCCCCTATAGCCTCGTCAGTTAATACTATATCATCAGCAAAAAACATGCCCCTTTCCCCTCCTTTACCCCCAAGTCCTCATATAATTGTTCAAAGGATGCAGTCTAAGCCGTCATGACCACAATCTTCGCCTCTCTCCTTGACTTCTTATAACAATCCCTACACGTCCTATACTCATCCTCGCCTGTGCTCCTCACTAGATTCAAATATGCCGCTTTCTGAGCTTCCACTTTTCCTTGAACCTCATCATTCCACCACCAGTAACCTTTGTGGCCACCCAAGTAAACCTTCGAGACCCCTAACACCTTCCTAGCAGCTTCCCTAATGAATTTAGCTATCATGGTCCACATATTACTCGCGTCTCTACTACACCTCCAGGCCCCCAAAGCCAATAGCTTCTCCCCCAACTCTTGAACCTTTTACTTAGTCAAGGCTCCCCACTTGATCTTAGGTTCTTCGTACCCCACTCTCTTCGTCCTTTCTCCCTTGACTTCCAAGTCCATGACCAACAGCCTATGTTGCATCAATGCAAAGGCCTCTATCACCTCTCCTGAGGAGAAGGTAATCAATTTGAGTCTTGGCAACTTACTCCGGAAAGTGATCAAGTGGTCCTCCCTCTTCTGAAAACCCGTGTTAGCAAGAATGAAGTCAAAAGCTTTAGAAAAATACAATAACAAATTACCACCCTCGTTCCTAACCCCTAAACTGAACCCACCATGCACCTCGCCATAAGCCTTAGTCTTCTCCCAAACATGACCATTAAAATCAGCCCCTATGAAAATCTTCTCGGACTGTGGAACACTACACATAACCTCATCCAAATCTTCCCAGAAGCACATTTTTACGTCTTTGCTCAGTCTCGCTTGAGGCGCATACGAACTAATCACGTTAAAAGTGAACCCATTCCACTAGATTAATAGTCAACAACCTATCAGTCACCCTCCTAACCTCCACCACTAACTCCTAGAGATCCCTATCAAACAAAATACCTTCCCTATTCTTGTCTCCAACACCCCTTGAATACCATAGCTTATACCCATTAACATCCCGAGACTTCGTACCCCCCCCCCCTCCATCTAGTCTCCTAGACACATGCTATATTAATCGTCCTCTTATCGAGAATCTTCCCCAACTCTATCGACTTACGTGTCAATGTCCCTATGTTCCAGGATCCATCTCTCAACCTTGAGCAAGCCTTACCCCCTTTCAACCCTTGCTACCCACCCCTCGACCCACCCATTGACCAACCTGAGGACACGACCTTACATAACCATCACTCGGAATAGCCACTACACCAGCAAATACCAATGAATATAAGCTAAACCTTAACTACTACAAATGCAGACAAGTTGGCAAATTCTAAGCAAGAACAGTAAAACATTATCTCTCAATGGGTGCCGAGAAAGGTGTTGTCTACAACAACTATGTTCTGAAAGTTTTCGCGCGTTACACTCTAGGTTCACTAGAAAATCATCTCCGTGTAAAAGTCCTTGTTGTCGCTGCTAGGTCTAGGAATTCGACCACCAGCAATAAAGAAAGGGGAAAGTGGAGACGGGAGGGAGCAGAAGATAATGGGTGTCGCCAAAGTTGCCGCTACCACTAAGGCTAGAGCAGTGCGGGATCACCTCTAGAAAAAGGGGAGAAACGGGGGAGAGGGGGAAAAAGGAAAAAGAAGAAAAGGAAAGGATAGAGGGGCGGGAGATGTTGGAGAGGTGGGACTGGAGATACATAAGATAAAAGAGGGGGGAAAGAAAAGGAAAAGAAAGCATGGAGAGTAAAGAGAAGAAAAGAAAGAAGGGAGGTGGGGGACTTACATGGGTCCGCTGGTCGCCGGATGTACGCCGGTAGTGGCGTTAGTACAGTTGAGATAGAGACAGAGAGACGTTAGAGAGAGAAAGAGATATTATATATCTATTCACAAGAGGAAAATGACAAAAAAGTACAGAAACGGTACATAACTCAATTGACCGTGCATTTTTCAAAAGAAAATATTTACGTTTCCATACTTCAAAGACTCATGGTAAACCAAAGTGACTCAAACTCAAGTGGACATACGAATACTAGGACAAGACAACCGGCCGGAGTCATAAAGGTGGTCATAAGGACTAGGGTCAGAAAGCTATCCCACGATCACGAATTATACATGCGACTCGCGTGCTAACTCGATACAATAATAAGCTATGCCACGATCGCGCATCATCCCCTGCGACTCCTGTGCTGACTCGATATTAATAATCTATCCCACGATCGCGCATTATCCCTGCGACTCGTGTGCTGAATCGATAATAATAATAATAAGCTATCCCACGGTCGCGCATCATCCCTGCGACTCGTGTGCTTACTCGATATCAAGTGTGTTTGTGTGTGTGTGTGTGTGTATATATATATATATATATAT
>ML403054.1:0-12903 GCA_005239525.1 Nicotiana knightiana
TAAAGGAAGGGGAACATGCTGTGGGGAGATAACAGTTTCATATAAGAAATCTCAATAACGAAAGGAACAACAAGCCATCATACCAACAAGGACAAGAAATCACAAACTTGCACGGCATCACCCTTCATGCTTTTACTCTCGTCCTCACTATACGATGTATAATGTAATCAATGTAAATCATGGCACGACATCACCCTTCGTGCTTTTACTCTCGTCCTCACTATGCAGTGTATAATGTAATCAATGTAAATCATGGCACGACATCACCTTTCGTGCTTTTACTCTCTTTCCTCATAGTATAATCAATGAATATGGTACGGAATGGTACATCGTACGGTACGGCATCACCCATCGTGCTTTACACTCTTTACTCACAATAATAAATAATGCACGACATCACCCTTCGTGCTTTAGCACTCTTCCTCACCCAAGCAGCAATCACAAACAAGGGCAAGGGAGTAAACAGAATAAAGATAGAAATCCCGGCAACGGAACAATAACAGAAATCTCAACATCCCAGCAAGGGAGACAATATCAAAGTATGCACGACATCACCCTTCGTGCTTTACTCCCATTCTCACCAAGACAAGTGCACGTCATCACCCTTCATGATTTAACACTCTTCCTCACCCAAACAACAATCACAAACAAGGCAAGGAATTAAACAGAATAGATATAGGAATCCCGATAAGGGAACAATGATTAAACAATTAAATCCCGGCAAGTGTAATCATCAATTACACAATTAAATCCCGGCAAGGGAACGTCAACTGCAAAATTAAATCCCGGCAAGGGTATATTTCAATAACTCTTTCTCTTTCTTTCACTTTCATTTCCATGATTTATTCTATCACTTGAGCCAATGCTCCAAAGGATGTAATATCTCATATTTCTTCATTATTCATTTCACAGTTTGATCCAATGCTCCAAAGACGTAATATCTCACATTTCTTCATTATTCGTTACACAATTTGAGCCAATGCTCCAACAGAGTTTACAGAATACAATTCCCTTCACATATTCTTCACAACATATAGAAATCATCAACTAAGCATGGAAATTACCACAAAATCAGTATATTCACAATATAAGGACTCACGGTCATGCTAGACACCAATTATAGATACTCGTCACCATGCCTATACATCGTATTTTACAATTAGCAAGTAGCAAATTATACTCAACTCCTATTCCCTCAAGCTAAGGTTAGACCGAACACTTACCTTGGGTCCAAAGTATGACAATCAACCCTTTAACGCCGCCTTTCCTTTAGAATTCGACTCCGGAATGGTATTATCTATGCATAATAAATTAATCAACTCAAGTATATAAATAAGGATTCAAAGATTCAATTACATGACCTAATTATCCATTTCCTAGCATTCTTTCAAATTTATCAAAATTCGACCCCGGGCCCGCTCGCTCGGATTCTTGCAATTCTCGAAGGGAACACTCACCCAAAGCCTAAGGATCATAAATATACGATTTTTA
This sequence comes from Nicotiana knightiana, assembly GCA_005239525.1. Taxonomy (NCBI): domain Eukaryota; kingdom Viridiplantae; phylum Streptophyta; class Magnoliopsida; order Solanales; family Solanaceae; genus Nicotiana; species Nicotiana knightiana. The sequence continues at coordinate 1,492 of ML403054.1, forward strand.
CTTGATTTCATGGCCAATTCACAGAAAATTCTAAGGTGATCACAAGTTCTAGGTTACTACCCATTTTCTTGAATTTTTGCACTAATTTGTGTAGTTAATTAGGCTAAGATACATGCATGAAACAAATTTATGGGTGGAATTTACTTACCTCACAAGACCTGGTCGAAAGCTCTTAAAAATGGTGGAATTCGCCTAAGGAAGAAGGTGAGAAATGAGGAAAATGGGTTTAAAACCCGTACTTAAACTCACTGCCTGAACAGTGATCGCACCTGTGATGGCTGGGACCGCACCTACGGTCTCGCACTTGCGAGGAGAACCTCGCGCCTGCGGAATTGGGCTAGGGGGTCTGGGATCGCACCTGCGAACGGGAGACCACACCTGCGGTCTCGCACCTGCGATGCTTGGGAATGCACTTGCGGTCTCGCACCTGCGATGCTGGGCAACCGCACCTGCGGTCACACCAGAGCAGGTGCACCAGCAGCTGAGTTTACTGGTTTTTAGCCCTGTTAGGTGCCCGGAAGGTACCTGGGCCCACCCGAGCCCTAATCCAAATATACCAACGAGTCCCAAATCATCATACGGACTCGTCGAGCCTTCGGAACACTCAAAAAAATGCCAGAACTCGAAACTACACCCCCAAACCTCAAGAACCGAACTTAGGAAATTTTAAGTTTTTTAACTTTGCTAACAACGTGTCGAACTGACCTGAACATCTCAGAACGATACCAAATTTCACAAACTACTCACACAACCTCCTACGAACTTGCCCGTGTGATCAAATCTCCAAAACAACATCATACACATAGAATTAAACCTCAATATCCATGAATTCTATCAAATTTCATACAAACATCAAATTTCCCATTTTAAGTCCGAAACACGTCAAACGAAATCCGATTTCAACCAAACTTTACAGAAANTAATTTCTAATCAAATTTTATTTTCAACTTCCTTAAATATTTTCAGAAAACAATTTTACTCAAAAATTCATTTCTCGTGCTTGGGACTTCGGAATTAGATTCCGGGCATACGCCCAAGTCCCATATTTTCCTACGGACCCTCCGGGACCGTCAAATCACGGGTGCGGGTCCGCTTACCCAAAATGTTGACCAAAGTCAAATTTATTCATTTTAATATCAAATCTTAGCATTTTTCATAGAATTTCATATTTAAGCTGTCCGACTACGCGCCCGGAATGTACACGCAAATCGAGGGAACTTCAAATGAGATTTTCGAGGCCCGGAAGTACGTAACAGATAATAAAATAGGTGATGACCATTTGGGTGGTCACAATACCTTACAATACATAATATACTCAAAAGGAGATGGCATGAACTACACATGGCCCCGAGAGGAAGTGGGGCTCACCAGTACAACTGAAAAGGATGAGGAGAAGGCACCGCTAACGACGAGCTGAGCTACCTGCTATGGGCCCACCTACATCCATATAAAAGATGTAGCGCCCCCGGCAAAAGGGACGTTAGTACTGTGGAATAGTACTAGTATGTATGAACAAACTTTATCCCAAGTACAATCAAACAATACACAAATAAGAGACAGTAATAGAACCAATCAATCAATGCACGTGGAAAGAAACAACCAAAATCAACAAGTTTCACAATCTCTCCTTTTCCCCTTTCAACATCACGATATTCAAGAGTTTCATAGATTTTCATTTCCATAGTGATAATGATCACATTCCATCCTTATTACCTCGGCCACCCTTATCACCACAACCCTCAATAGTGATAATGATCACATTCCATCCTTGTTACCTCGACCACCCTTATTACCTCGGCCATCCTTATCACCACAACCCTTCATCCCTATTACTTCGTGTTGCGGCGGGCAATCCGATCCCACCTGACAATCATATTTCATAACAGCAACCACAAACAATTACATCACAAGAATTATCATTTCAAGGAATCACAAGTTCACGTCAATAATTCATATATTTGGACCCAAGGCACAATAATTCCCCCCAAGTAGTAATTCATATACAAGACATTTCCATAATTGTTCAACTCATTCACATCATTTCACAATACCCTTTTTCATTACTTACCACACACGTTTTTTTTAGCCATTATATACATTCCCACACTTGGACACATTAACCTTCTTTCATTCATTAACACATACTTTCATATCTATACCCTCGAGCATTTATGAGCTTTGCACATAACAAGATAGGCACATCAAAACACTTTTCACAATCTCATATAGCACGGTATTATGGCAATCAACTAGGACAATCAGAGAATAGAATCTTACGTCTCAACACATTTGAACAATCAATTCACATATTATCAAACAAGGTACACTTACCGTATGCTCGGACACAACAAGAGGATTCTACAAAGGTTAAGGTTAGCCATACATACCTCAAAGAGCTTTTCCTTAGGTTTATACAATACACCAACACCTCTAGCCATAACAATCTATAAGGAGATAGCGGAAATCGATTAATAATTAGGAAGATTACCCATGGTATAACTCTCTTAGGAATTTCATCAAACACCTAGAATGTGAAGTAGACTACAAGGTTTAGAAATGGCAATCTCTTCTTCCTTCACCCAATTTTTTAACATGAACTACCCAAATTAGTTCTTTAATAGCACATACTATAACTTAGTCCCACATTCATGGCCTATTTATAACCCTCACAGCATATTTGAACACTTAACTTCTTGCATGAAATTTTTGGAAGTAGAACTTACCCGGATAGAAGGCAATCAATGGTTATCTTTCTTGATTCTTGAATACATGAGCAAGATTTGGATGATTATGAAGTTATGCCCCTTCGTTATCTCTCTATATGCTCTCATCTCTCTCTAAAGTCAGTAGAAAATGACCCCAAATGAAGCCCCTAAACCTATTTATGAAAATGGGGTCAAGTTATAAAAATAGGAAAAATAAACCTCTGTAACAGAGTCTGCGATCGCAGAATGGACCGCAGAACAAACATGTGGGCCGAAGAGTGCATCGCGAAATAGGTGCCCAAAACTGAGCAACACTGGCCCAGTCTGCGACCTGATCTGCGATATCAGAGTCAACATGCGACATGAAATGCGATCGCAGATTTGACACAGGATCGCATTTTTCCAGCCTTTGGTAATTTGATCATAACTTTGTGTAGGAATGTCCAAATGATGAACGGTTTGAAGAGTTGGAAACTAGACTCAAAGAAATTTCATTTTATAAACACATAATACCTTATATATAATCAGATATGCTCGTTCGATGTGTGTACTAGTGAAAGTACCTTTGGAATTTTAGCCTATTATGAAAATTTTCCCATTTGGCTTAGCCTTAGGCTTCCCCTTAGACCTCGCATCACTTATTATATGTATCATACACTTAGTCACCACATCCCATTCATTTACATCATATTTAAAGCACATAAAATATTATAATTAGTCTCCCCGGCACCCCGAATCCTATATTGCTTAGCAAAATTTTCCGGGTCTTACAATCTATCTATCTGTGTGAGATATGATAAAGCTATTTTTACTATGTTGAACTATTTTTCTTAGCCGTAGTCATATTTATCAGTCATGATATTATATCTGTGTGTTATATTTTTGTCTTTATGCACTTTTTATGTACTATCTCACGTGTTGGCAGTGTCCTTGTGTGTGTGACATTGGTTTGAGCTGAGTTATAGTACGTCGGTATTTTCGTACAATATTTTTATTATGGTATTGTGAGACGAGGGCATACTGAGACTTGATGATATCAAAGACTGATTTCGGGCCATAGAGTCATGTTGACATTGACAGTGAAGTGGTGCATGCATCAAGGCCCCATATTGGGTAGAGTGACATTGATGGTTGAGTGTTGGTATTGATTGTAAGGTGACGCTTGTGCCAGGTCCCATATTGGACTGAGTGATATCGATTGTTGATATCACGGCCAAAAATCTCAACCATTCGGGGTCCTGATGGCGCCTAATACTGCTTGCCAGGTAACCAACACATAATAAAAAAATATGTAATAAATAACTAAAAACATGATAATAACATAACATAAAAGAAACTCGAGGATATACATAATAACTATAAAATCAATATATAACGCAAACCATCCAAAGACGTAGAGTCACAAGTACATGAGCTACTGAATTTACTAATATAATATTTTGAAAGAAATGCAACACAGTCCGAAAAATGGAAATAGTTTAATAGAAATACGAAGATGGTTCAAGGCTTGCGAACAAAATCCAGCTCTACCTCGAATCATCTGCCCGGTATCCACTAAGTACCTCTCAGGACTCCGCTGGTACCGATATTCGAATATGCACAAGAAGTGCAGAAGTGTAGTATGAATACAACCGATCCAATGTACTTAGTAAATATCGAGTCTAACCGCGTTGAGGTAGTGACAAAATTAAGAGAAGACAGATGCAATAAATCTATGTAGTTATATATCAAGAAGTATCAAATAACATGTTAATTATCAAGTATTATAATGGGATAACAAGTAAAAGAGATAACAAGTCCACCAGTAAAATGCTTAAATGAGAAAGTAAAGTGTCACTGAGTAAGTCTCAACTTGTAATATTTCAGTAACTCTGAACAACCTTTCAAACGTAAATAATGAAGCCACAAAGCCAAGTCCATATTCCGAATATTAAGATAAATAGCAATGAAATCAATAGAAGTGCACGACATCACCCTTCATTTTTTTACTCTCATCCGCACATAATAATATAATAACAAGCACGGAACACTTTTCGTGCATAGCTTCACTTTCACTCAAGCACCGAAAAACCCTTCGTGCATAGCCCTACTTTTACTCAATCACGGAAACACCCTTCATGCAATGATATCATTATGAATAAGGCATGGAAACACCATTCGTGCTCAATATCTCATCCTCACAAGCACGGAAACACCCTTCATGCATTTCACTCTTCCTCACGAGCACGACAAAACTCTTCGTGCATTTCACTCTTCCTTACCAAGCATCACATACAACATAATACCAAGCAAGGTGAGAAATAAGTTCAACATCAATAATAGAATTTGAACATAATTAATCATATGAAAATATTCCAACAATTTAGCACCAACAACCAATTGACAATTCAACGATATCAACACCCAATATCACAATAATCTCAATATAAGAAGTGACATGAATATGAGTAATTGATGAATTAGACAATTTATCAAAAGCATGAAAGACATCATACACAAAGTAACATTGCACAAGTAAGGCTAATTCTGCCCGCATGTTTATCCTATGGACAATCTATATACACTTTCACCTTGTATATAACCTATGATGTTTTAGACTTTAATACCACACAAGAAAATAGGTTACTTTGTGTGGTACCCAATTTTTGAGTGCTGTCTCAGTAGAAGAACCTGGTTCTTCTTGGTGTTCCAACTACTACTGTTGCAGAATAATAAAAAGCAGTAAAGTAAAAACACAAATATTTTTACATGGAAAACACCTGGTTCAAAAGGTGAAAAAACCACGACCTACTCTTCAGTAGGATTTTCTCAAACTCTTCACTAAAACTCTGAGCCAAACAAACTTACAAAATAAACTCTTTTGTAATCCTAGGACTAACTCTAATCCCTTTGTAGTAACTAGCCCCTAGCTAATTTCTACACACCTCAAGTTAACTCTAACTTGAACAATACGTACCTATTACTATTGCTTCTATGAAAGCTGAAAGATACACTATTAAAACTCCTACTACACTCAACTAGACTCAATAATCAATGAGATGGAACTGGTTCTTCTAGTTGAACTGTAGCCTTTGCATCACACAATGATTCTGCTAGCAAAATAACTCTGAGAATTTTGCTTTCAGATTTTTATTCACTTCAGCTTTTGTGCGTGTAGAATTCCAGCAGAAATACATCAAGTATTTATAGAGTTAGTTGTTGAGCTTGTCGTCCAATTCTAGGTCAACTCTACTTGGGTGAACCTAATTCGTACCAAACTCAACTTCCTTTATTTTGTTACTTTCCTTGCTGAATTCGACTTCAATTATCTCATCAGTTTGCAGCCTTTTTGCATTAGGATACAATCTCTTGGTTCATTGATATTTCACATTCACAAATATCTCCTATGCAAATACGGTTCATGTGATAGCTCATCAGTTTAAGATGTGTGCTCTGATGGACCTGGTTCAACTGGTCAGCCATTTGTCAATCTTCAAAACTATGTAGTGACTTGGGTCAACAAATTCTCCCTTTTTGATGATGACAAACTCTGTGCTTAATCCTGTATACCCTTCAAACACTTTGTATGGTTTTAAGCATTAATCATAGAGAATCGAGGTTCATTAGGTTATAAATATCACTTTAAAAACATTTTGAAAAGTTCAAAACATATCTTCCCCCTTTTGGCATCATCGAAAAGTTTGCAAAATGATATACTTACTAGTTTTATTAATTATTACTCATGGCCATTGAGGCAACTGCAGGTACAAAGCATGATTAATCAACACAAGAAGCCACTAAATGTTAGCTAACTAAGAAACTGAGACAAGTCAATAACTAGAAGCAAAATTCATTGATTAGCAATGATAATCAACCACCATACAAAAAAACAAAAACAAACCAACCATGAGCAAAAAAAAAAGAGTAAAAAGAACTGAAACTGAATAACTGGTCTAAAGAGGGATTTTGGAAGCTCTGGAAAGCCTAAGGATGGGAAGGTGCAGATGAGGTTGTGGTCTTGGATTGTAGGATAGACAACATCTACTGAAGAACACCCTCGTTCTTTTCTTTCTCCTTTGCTAATTCAGCCTTAAGAGCATCTCGCTCAGCTTCAACCTCAATCACACGAGACTTCAAACGAAGGATCTCCATATCCTTAATCTCGTTTTCCTGCACCAGAGTTCTAACTTTCCTGTTGACTGGTTGCTTCCTAGATGAACCAGGTTCATCCACAGGAACATTGACATTGTAGTCACATGTAAGAAAAATTTCCTTCCCAAAATAGTCTTTGGCAGTAGCCATCTCAGAATTCTTTACTGGAACCCCAAAATGTGCAAGCACTGCTGCCACACACTGCTGCCAGAATGAAGCCATAAGGAATTGCGTGTACTTTGGTTCCATTCACCACTCTGTCAAAGAGTTGGATGATGAAAGCCGGCTAATCAATTTGCTTTTCCCTGTACAAGCATTCCATCAAGGTAAGATCCATATAATTTGCCATGTGCCTTCTTTCTTGTCTAGGCAGTAAGAACTAGATGACGAACTCAAAGAGTAGCTTGTGCTTTGGCTTCATTTCACTCTTGTAAACCGGCCTGGGTTCAATCTCCTTCTCCTCTTGGGGTTATAAGACTCCCCCAGTTTCTTCAAACTTTCAGCCAATGTTTCTTCCCCCGATGAACCAGGTTCATCTGTTCCTTTCTTCAGACTTGCAAGACCTGCTGCAGCTTCCTCAACTATGCTTCCCCCTAAATCAATGGCGTTTTCTCCAACAGTTTCAGGAATGGGACCACAGATAACAAGCGTGGTACAATCCTCCCTAGATCCCCCCACATCTTCTTTTCCCTCTCTCTCAAGAATTCTTTCTTTTCTTCCACCCTTCTTCCTTCCAGGTATTTCAACATCAATAACAGATCCAACCAACACAAATCTTTTATCAGTAGAAGTAAATTTAGAATCGATTTCAAGATTACCTTTTTCAGAACTGGTTGAACCAGGTGCGTCTTCCTCATTAGCTGATTTAAAGGATTCACTGGATGAATTTGACTTAGTACCTTTGTCTGATTTAATAAGATCCTCCAAGAATTTTTTCCTAGCCCCAGAAGCAACATATTTCCGGGCAAGAACTTTAACACGACAATTCTTAGGGGCAGGAGTAGGGTTTGGAGTGGGTTCAGGAATGGGTATATTTTTAGGGGATGATGTAATTTCTGGTGATTCAGAACTGTAAACGGATAGAGAATTGGAGACAGATTTAGAATGTCCTCCATCGTAATCACGATTAGGTGAGGAATTAGACGAAGAAGCGGGTGGTGGTGAAGACATTTTTATGTATTGTTAGGAGGAAAGGACGAGTTGCAAGTTTTGGGTTGTGTAGTATGAGTTGAACTTGGTTTGAAGGTAGTTTTATGAGGAGAGGAGTAATTATTGCCTTTTATAAGATATGGCTATTAATTTTACAACGGGTAAAAAATTTATTCAACTGGAAGTCTAATAGTTGTAGGAGTGTCATTGATTTGACGATTGAGAGTTCCCTATTTCTAGGCTAATTGAGTGTTGATGTGACTCCTTAGAACGGATTCATTTATGGATTATTACAAAGAGTTAGGGAACCAAATATAGGTAGAATCCTGCTCATGTGTGACTGTAATTGAATTGATATATGGAGAAGAGTAAATACCTTGTCAGTCAGATGAATCAGCATAGATGAACCAGGTTCATCCTGTTAGAAATCTTTAAATTTCCTCAATTTACAAAGATAGATAAACATTATTAGTATCCAGGGAATCATATTAATACTTGGCACTAGAGTATGGCAATAAAGACATGATGCTGAGCAATTATTAATCTGATTAAGTACCTAATTAAAATTTTCTAGCCAAAAAAGATTCATTTATATAAATATTTTTTTTTCCAATCAAGGTGATCTTAATCATCCCTAATTCCAGCATGTTTCTCTCAAAATGCTCCGTACTAAGTGCTTTAGTGAATATATCAGTAATCTGATGATCAGTAGCACAAAATTCGATTGAGATCATTCCTTTTTCATAGTTATCCCTTAGGAAATGATGTCTAACATCTATGTGCTTAGTCCTTTTTGTGATGAACTGGGTTCTTCGTCATACTAATAACACTAGTGTTATCACAAAAAATAGGAATGCATCCAAAGTCCATGAGTAGTTGTTTGATCCATAACAACTGGGCACATCATGAGGCTGCAACCACATATTCAGCCTCAGCAGTAGACAAGACTATTGAATTTTGTTTCTTGGTAGCCCAGGACACAAGGCATGAACTCAAAAAGTGAGCCACACCTGAAGTACTTTTCCTATCAACCAGGAATCCTGCATAATCAGCATCAGCATATCCTACAAGGTCGAAATTACTACCTTTAAGATACCAAAGGCATAAATCAGTGGTTCCTTTCAAATATCTCAAAATTCTATTTACTGTAGTGAGGTGGGACTCCTTTGGATTTGCCTGAAACCTAGCACACAATCCCACACTGAACACAATATCAGGTCTGCTGGCAGTGAGATACAATAGAGACCCAATCATCCCTCTATAAAGCTTCTGATCAACAGATGAACCAGGTTCATCCGCATCCNCGCCCCAAATATGATATCATCTACATATATTTGCACAACGAGGAGATCCTTATCCTTTTCCCTTAAGAACAAGGTACTATCTATTTTGCCTCGTTTGTACCCATGTTCTAGCAGGAATTTTGATAATCGCTCGTACCATGATCTTGGTGCCTGTTTGAGACCATATAGAGCCTTGTCGAGTTTGTATACGTGGTCAGGTGACTCCTTGCTTTCAAAACCTGGAGGCTGCTTGACAAATACATCTTCCTTCAGATAGCCATTTAGAAAGGCACTCTTAACATCCATCTGATGAAGAGTGAATTCCATGTGTGCAGCAAATGCTATAAGAAGTCTGATTGCCTCCAGTCTTGCCACAGGGACAAAGGTCTCATCATAGTCAATTACTTCTTCATGACTATATCCTTGAACAACTAATCTTGCCTTATTCCTTGTAATAGTTCCATCCTCATCGAGCTTATTCCTGAAGACCCACTTGGTGCCAATTATTGATCTATCTAGTGGCCTGGGTACCAAGTGCCATACTTGAATTTTTTCAAACTGATTCAGCTCTTCTTGCATGGAATTTACCCAATCAGCATCTTGCAGGGCTTCCCCAATGTTATTTGGTTCGATCATGGATAGAAAGGCATCAAATGCACACAAATTTTTCAAGGATGATCTAGTTTTGATTCCGGATGCCAAATCTATTATGATGTTGTCAAGAGGGTGAGAACTATGATATCTGTGTGGCTTAAGTACCAGTTATTCATTCCTAGATGATTCCATGGTGTCTTGTTGCTGCAGAGCAGGATCAGTGCAAGGTTGCATATGTTGAATTCCCCCTGTCATGATGCTTGGGGTAGTTGAACCTGGTCCATCACCTGTTCCACCTTCCATGCTTGCTTCAGTGTGATCACTGCTTCTTACCAGTCCAAGCTCCTCATCTTCAGTTCCTGTCTCTCAGCAAGAATGGTAGTTTCATCAAAGACAACATGTATACTTTCTTCTACACACATAGTTCATTTATTGTACACTTTGTAAGCTTTACTATGTGATGAATATCCCAAGAATACTCCCTCATCACTTCTGGGGTCAAATTTTCCTAGGGAATCTTTGCCATTATTATGTACAAAACACTTGCATCCAAAAGCCCTAAAGTGGGATATGTTGGGCTTTCTCCCTTTAAGTAATTCATAGGGAGTTTTCTCTACCAGAGGTCTGGTCATGCATCTATTGATTATGTAACAAGCAGTGTTTATTGCTTCAGCCCAGAAGCTGTGAGGTAGTTTGCTAGATAGAAGCATGGTTCTTGCCATGTCTTCAAGAGTTCTATTTTTCCTTTCAACAACCCCATTTTGCTGTGGGGTTCTAGGAGCAGAAAAGTTATGATTAACACCATGTTCATCACAGAACTCAGCAAACTTAGCATTCTCAAATTCAGTACCATGGTCAGATCTTATTGATGCTAGTTGATGTCCTAATTGATTTTGAGTTTTCTTGACAAATGAGGTGAACATATCAAATGCTTCATCCTTAGATGCCAGGAATAAGGTCCAAGTGAACCTTGAATAATCATCAACTAGCACCATCACATATCTCTTACCACCTCTACTCAGAGTTCTCATAGGACCACATAGATCCATATGAACCAGTTCCAACGTCCTGGTGGTACTGACTATTTTCTTACTTTTGAAAGAGGACCTTACCTGTTTCCCCCTGGAACATGCCTCACAAACTTTTTTTTCCTTGAAATTAATGTTAGGAATTCCTACCACTAAGTCCTTAGAGACTAGTTTGTTAAGCTGANATTTATTGTACACTTTGTAAGCTTTACTATGTGATGAATATCCCAAGAATACTCCCTCATCACTTCTGGGGTCAAATTTTCCTAGGGAATCTTTGCCATTATTGTGTACAAAACACTTGCATCCAAAAGCCTTAAAGTGGGATATGTTGGGCTTTCTCCCTTTAAGTAATTCATAGGGAGTTTTCTCTACTAGAGGTATAGTCATGCATCTATTGATTATGTAGCAAGCAGTATTTATTGCTTCAGCCCAGAAGTTGTAAGGTAGTTTGCTAGATAGGAGCATGGTTCTTGCCATGTCTTCAAGAGTTCTATTTTTCCTTTCAACAACCCCATTTTG
>ML403054.1:13090-89433 GCA_005239525.1 Nicotiana knightiana
TAAGAACCCAAACTAGTTTGGGTCCTTTTCTATGAGAGAATGGATGAATCAAATTTTTCCTGGCCCAATTTGGTAGCCAGTTTTTCCCTTTTACAAACCTCTCATTTCTTCGACTGGCCTGCTCTTTTGCAGTACACTCATATTTGTAGTGCCCAGTCTTACCATAATAGGTGCAGATTTTTTTCTCAGGAAGAGTGAGATACTTGTTTTTGGGATCCCACTTGGGAAATTGACTTCCAAAGCCAATCCCTCTCCTGTTGCTACTATGATTCTCTTGAAGCCATATCAGGGCGTCAGATTTATTCCATTTACAAGTTTGATCTAATTCATGTTTGAGTTTGCCAAGTTCTTCACTAAGATTTCTTATTTGTTCGTCCTTGGCATACATCTTATCTTTTAATTTTCCCATGTTTTCTTCTAACATGATATGAGAATAATCAACAACCTTTTTACTTTATCCTAGATTTAGCTTTAAGTTTTCAGATTTAGTTCTAGAATCTCAGTTTCAAGTGGATGAACCTGGTTCAACAAGTCAGTGTTTTTCTTTTCAGATTCATTGACTCTGATTTCCAGGTTCATGCACTTTGCTTTCAGTATTGCATATTCTTTAGATAGTTGGTCCTTCTCTTTGGTTGTTTCCTCAGAATCATCTATGAAATCAAGTAGCAACTCAGAGAGTTTTTCCTTAGATAGGAACTTTACTTTGTTTTTAAGATGGGAGATACTTACCTGTGGTTCTTCATGTGATTCCTTGTCAGATTCTCCAATTGACATGAGCGCCTGATCTTCAGTCTTCCTATCTTCTGATTCTTCATCTGAACTTTCCCCCAAGCAACAACCATAGCCTTTGTTGTGGTTTTCTTGGGTTGAACCTGTTCCTTCTTTCTGTTCCTTCTCACATATCTCTCTTTTTTCCATTCTACTTCCCACTGAGGACAGTTTTTAATGAGATGGTTAGTCTTACCACATTTATAGCATCCCTCGTTGGTTGGTCTTTTTGGAGCTTCTGCTTTGTTGTAGTTTCCTCCTCTAGAGATGCCTTTCTTCCTCATGAGAATGTTTATGAATTATTTGGTGATCATGGCCATCTCATCATCTTCCGGATCTTCTCCCTCAGTGATTCTTAGGGCTAGACTCCTCTCCTTATTTGGACCATCCATCTTCATTGTCTGCCTTCTCAGTTCATAGGCAGTGAGGTTTCCAATTAGCTCATCTAATCTGAGGGTTTCCATATTTTTGGATTCCTAGATAGCAGTGATTTTGCTTTCCCAAGAAATAGGCAAGACACTTGTTAGGATCTTCTCAACCTTGTCCTCTTCAAGAATGACTCTTCCAAGAGACTTCAGTTCATTAGTCAAGGTTGTGAACCTTGTGTACATCTCTTGGATAGTCTCTCCTTCTTTCATAGTGAAGTTTTCATACTGAGAGTATAGTAGAGTACCTCTTGACCTTTTTACCTGAGGTGTTCCTTCATGGGCTACATTCAAGGTGTCCCAAATCTCATTGGCAGTGGTGCAACTTTGGATTCTGCTGTATTCGTTTAAACCTAGTCCACATACTAGCCACTTTTTGGCCTCTGCATTCTTCTCCCATTTCTTCAGATCCTCAGCAGTGCAATCAGCTCTTGTCTTTGGTATATCTATACCTTCAGCAGTCTTCATCATGGTAGCCAGAGGACCATCAGTGACTATGTCCCAGAGTTCATAGTCTTCTCCAATTAGGTGATTCTGCATCCTATTTTTCCACCATGAGTAGTACTGGCCATTGAAGAGTGGTGGCCTTGCAGTTGATTGACCTTCCCAATTTCCAGGTGGTGCACTCATCTTGATCTTCTCCAAGGTGTTAGCCTTTCAAGGATAAACTGCTCTGATACCAATTGATGTTTTAGACTTCAATACCACACAAGACAATAAGCTCTTCGAGAGCCTTCATTTTTATCCACAGTCTAATATTATTTGGACATTACTAGTGTCATGAGTCTTCTAGAAAAATAATTAGCTCTTCAAGAGTTTTTGATAAATTTTGTACTACAAAATATCGCTTAGACACTTCTGGTGACATGAGAAAAAAAGTCATAATCAAATGAACAATAGAAAGACAACACTAAATTTATAAATATAAGAAATTAAGAATTTAAATATTTTTACCACCAACTTTGTGACAAATATTTATTTCAGGGAGAAACTCTATTAACATTTGAATATTTTATATCGAAGCGGCAACCACATAGTTATTACATCCTTCGGGAAAAGATACATAAGCTGTTATTTCCTTCGGGGAACTCAATAACTAACTATAATATATTGATGTGGTTGCAGTAGAAAATATTCTACAAGAATGATTTTGCCTTAGAGTGATATTTAATAAAATTATCCAAGATGTTTTACGTACAACAGGTACATGTGACAATGATTTTATGCCACAAAATAATATTTATATCCTCTGTTATTCTAGCTCTTTAGGAGGTGAGTTTTGGTATTTATTCATTCACTCCAGGGAATGAAAATGTTCTTCAAAAATAACTTTGAATAGCCCATTATTTTGTCTAAGCACAGAAAGACACAGTTTCATAATATTTTCCTACTTTAGGAGAAAATTCAATTGTTTTACTACTCCAGGAGCAAATTCAAAATACGAAATATTGAGTATAGATATTCTCTCAATCATATTACCTCTTCTGAAGGTGAATCGTAATATATTCACATTAAGAGCACGTTCATATTTACAAGCTTTATTAATATCGTCACATTCACTTCACGGAATGGATTAATATTATATAAAGTTCTCTTCCTTCAAGAGATGGAGCATAATTATCTGAACGTGCAATAAGCATGTTAAATTGTGATGGCGTCTGACCTCTTTTAATATATTTGCTACTTCAGGAGCAAATCGAGGTATGTATGTAATACAAAGAAATTTTCTCTAACTTATCTTTATTGTAACCATAGTAAGCCTAAATTATCACTTCTGGTGGTCATAGGTATATACCACTTCTGGTGGTTAACAAAATTTTATTACAATGAGATATACGAAACATCCAATCACTTCTGGTAATTGTACGTTTCTTATAGATTATGCTGGAGTTCAAGCGATGCTCTACAGGAGCAAATTTGATGTCTCTCTTCGGGAACAAATTTGAGGCATAAATTGTCAAATGAACCAATTATGCTCCTTAGGCCAATGAACAGAAATCATATTGTTAGTAGCAAAAAAAAAGGAATGTTTGATATGTAGGAAGTACTAACCTTTTTGATTAGAACTCTTAATTATGGCGATTGGATCAGATTTATATCCATAAACTTTTGCAAACTCAACTCAACAAATAGTTAGTATTCAACAATATATGAAAGTGCAAAAATTAATGTCACAAGTCCTTTGCTACAAACCTACTTCAAGACAGCAAAGCAGCAAAGGAAAATAATTTGTCGTTCATAAAGACAAAGTGATATAGTAAAACCTTTAAGCCACATGGAATCATTTCCATGCTTACTTTGCTAATATGAAAATAAAATTCTGACGCCAAAGAAGTATCAATCGTTCAAACCACTGTAAAAAAGGTAGAGATCCATGAATACAACAGTTTGATCTTACTTACAGTGAGAACCGATACCTTTGGACGAGAATAACTATGGTAATACATCTTTCAAAGTATGTGCTCAAGGCAGAATCTTGTGCTGATAACGTGTTATAAAATAACGGCAGTAAAGTAAATAAATTGAAGAGAAGTATAAAGAGAGAGAGAGAGAGAGAGAGAGAGAGAGAGAGAGATAGAGCGATATATTATTCAACTTTCAAACTGATGTACATAATAAACTGAAAAAGCTTTTCGGGAAGCAGCTGCGAGACTTTTCTTCAGCTGCTTGTAAGTTGTCTGCATGAGTTGCTTGTAACCTGCCTGTTTAATAAGAAGCTGCTGCAAATCATTTCATTGAATTGCTTGCAACCTGCCTGCATCAGCAGCTTGTAAGCTGCTACTGCAAGCTGCTGTGTAAGCTGCTTGTAAGTTGTTTGTAAGCTGCTACTGTACCAGACATAGATAATCTTCTAACGAGGGTAATATTTATCCATAACGGAGTACCGAAATAATAAGCTTCTTCAGGAAACTTATTTTCAATAAAGTACCAAATAAATAAACATATTTACGACGAAGTCCCATATGAATAAGCTTCTCCAGGAAGCTGATGAACATCCATAATATAATATATATTTATAACATCACTCAAATTATTAGTAGTAATCGTACTTTTTGCACTTTACATATGTTAAACATGTTCATTTATTTTTTAAACTTTATGTCCAGTTAAATTTTGGTAGTTAATATATTTGTCAACGTTTGATCTCATTAGAAATTTCTTGATGATAGAGCAGCATGAGGTTATAAAACAATTCTTAGCTAGACAGACATACGGTATAGGGGTAAGCGTTATTTCCGATATTTCAACCCAGAATTTTTAATCCAATTTGCTGGAGTTGCAGATAGATTAAATATAGACACTTAAAAAAGCCTCTTAGTCGTTGGAATTCTTTCAAACACCGTTCTTTCGCTGATGAACCATGGTTGTGAAGTCCGAATTGAAATCAGAATAGAGAGAAGCAACCTTTGATATGTTGCCATTCAGCTCCTGGATTAGACCCACGTTCTGCACCATACTGTCATGCGTTCTCGACTGATGATTCTCGTTAACCTGTTGAATCAGCAATCTATTTCGATCCAACACCGATTGTACCTGTCTATAATTGTTGGAAAAAGAGTTCCACGTCTCACACTCACCTTCTTCTTCCATACTGAAATCGTCATCCCTATATTGCTCTTCCACGACACAGTTATTGGCGCTGCGGTGATTGCGGCGATTATTAGTGGTGGCTGCAGTATTACGGGAGCGGGATTTTGCTAAGGATTGACGGTGGCGATTGAGGTTTGAAGTGTCTTCCATCTTAAGTTCAAGAATAATTTTTTGATGAAGAAATGGAAAAGATGAGAGGTTTCGTTCAGTCTTGTAAGTATAGATGTACAAGTGTTCGATACAATTCTGCTTGCTTCTTGTGCTTTATATAGAGGTCAAGGAAGTGAAGATACAAAGTGTGTAAATATCTGCAGATTAGATATTACTTGTGCTTGGTTGCATGTCAAACAGAGATCGATGACACGATCAATGTGAATAGGACAGGAGTGGAAAATTAAAGTATTGTGGCTTTTAGGCCACGCTCTTGGAAGGGGAATCAGGATAAGTTAATGGAGTAAAAATATCTTATCATGGATTGTTTTATTGGACTGCGTTAAGAAAATGAAAATGTGCAAAAGATTAGAATTTTCTAGAGAGCTCAATCCAGAATAAAGGGAAAAAGGCATCGGAGAATCAAAGGAAAATATCTAGAGACCACTTCACGAAAAAGGTAGAGTTAAAAAGAGAAATGTTGATAAATTAGAAGGTAAATAGGTGTTTAAAATGTTCAATTGAGGAAAATGAGGAAAATGAGGTATATATATATCATTCAAAGTTGAGGTAGGTATTTCATTTTTAAAGCAAGGTTGAAAGAGGAAAATGATGATAACTCTCTTGCGTTTGAGAACCGCTTTTCATTAAAAAGGAGTGAATTGTTTTGAAAATAAAGACTGTAAATTTCAACAATTAACAGAAAACTACATAAGGAAATCCCATGATTAGCTAGGTAACCCTTTTATTATTTGAACTGTTCCGACATTTTCGCCATGATCTACGACCGGCCACGGATATTTCCGCTTTTTGTTATTATGTCATCTTCGGTCTCGGCTTTCCGTTATTATGACATCTTCGGTCTCGCTCGATGTCTATCCCGTTTGGTCTCGATCGTCGCTGATCTCGATCTTAATTGGTACTTCGAATCTCGAGCTCGGTACCTTATCCTCATTCTTGGTCTGATATAATATGAGGCCAGTCCTCGATCCATCCTCCTGGTCTCGGTTAACCAACAAAATCGGGTGAGCTCGGTTTTAACTGTATACAGATAGTTTCCTCGTTTTTTGGAGTGTAATGATAAGAAACGAATTGAGTCTTCGACCTTTACCCCAATTTTCCATGACGTCGCCACCGTGACGTAAGCGACAGAAGTGACTGAAACGTCCCGTCGGTCCTGTTCCCCAGATATTTATTGTGTGTCAGTTGATGGTCGGCCACTAGTGGTTTTGAACCGTCGCCGTGAAACCCATAAATAAGCCTCCTTTCCATTCTTTCAAACTTTACTCTCAATCTCCTCTGCTCTAATCTAAAAAGCTCTTTGCATCCTTTAATCCCTTCATCTGCAAATCTTCAAGTCTCATCGTTAAATCCTTCTTAAAGCCCAAATCCCATCATCTTCATCTTCCTATAACCTAAAAACTAAATGGCGAAAACTCAAAGATTGTGCCTAAAAAAGAAAACGCTCCAT
Source organism: Nicotiana knightiana (assembly GCA_005239525.1). Classification (NCBI taxonomy): domain Eukaryota; kingdom Viridiplantae; phylum Streptophyta; class Magnoliopsida; order Solanales; family Solanaceae; genus Nicotiana; species Nicotiana knightiana. The sequence goes on from ML403054.1 coordinate 19,496, forward strand.
CATCTCGGCCGGCCGGCGAGAAAACACCGGTGGAAACACGCCCTGAGAAATGTGTTCCTGGGGGGTGTGTTATCAGTTCCGATTTCAAGAAAACCTCGTCGGTCCCCGTGTGTTGTGAGCCGGTATCGAGATACATATGCTCGATACTTGAGAATTTCCTCAAAAAAGTAAAGAAGGAGTGTAACTGGCAGAACAAAGAGGTCATGATACCGGCCCCCAAGGAAGATATTACCACCCACGTGGAAGGGTTCTGGAGTGTCTACACTTACCCTTTCATATTGGGTCCCCTCGACCCAATCATCGTGAACTTCTGCAGAAAGTACTAGGTGACCCTCGGACAAATCCATCCCTCCTTCTAGAGTTGACGGGCTCCCCTTTACTCTCGACCACCTCATCAGGTTGTACAACCCCTGACTTTATCGAGGTAGGCTAATAAAGCTCCAGCATAGGGCCACCAAGGTTTTCATCTCCAGCATAGACGAGGACAAAGATTGGGGTTGGATCGGTCGATTTTTCTGAGTGAGGACCTCGGACCTGATTTCGGCTGAAAGCATGCTGTTCCCCGAGAGATGGAACATGAAACGTAAGTATGACTTATCAGTTTCTGCATGTTAATTTTATTTCTTCACTTTCTCTCATCGATGCTCTTTTTTCAATGTAGTTGCTGCCTGGATGCCCGGTGCAATCCCTAACCTCGAGAGCTGGGTCAGGGACCTGGTCTCGACCTCAACATATGTTGAGCGCGCATGGCGCGATTTATCAAAAGGCCGGTGGGAAGCCAAAAATCATGGTAAGCCTTTTTCATGCGTTTAATGATATGATTAGAACATTCCTCCAAACTTACTCAATTTCTTCTCTGGTAGGTCTCGGCAAAGATGCCGTCATGAGGCCCCGATCTGGTGAAGAGGAAACTTCAATCCCGGTCCCGAAGCCGATAAAGGAGAAAAAGAGAAAAAAAAACCTCGACCTTTGAGGACCCAGAGCCCAAGAAAAGAGTGGCTCGGAAGCCAAGAAAGAACATTACCCCTATGACCATAGAGTCAGTTTGGCTCCTGAGGGAGGCAGAGGAAGAAGAAAAAGAAGAAGACGATTCCAGGCTGGTGGCCTTAATGAAGATAACTATCGAGACTCAAAAGGCCACTGAGTTGGTAAGAGTTGAAAACAATCCGCCCCGAGCTGATGGGGCCTCGAAAAGAGACTTGGGCGAAGTCCCCGAGTCGCCGAAGTTCGAAAATGCCTCCCATCGAGGTGAACAAACGGCGGATATGGCCGTGAAGGCCGGTCAACACAAGGCTCCTCAAGATGAAGAGAACACCCCAAGAGACCCACTTGGGGCAATAAATTTGGAGACTCCCCGTCGCTTCCTTCATTTTCCGAAGAGATTATCCAGGAGGCTCGGGCCATGAAGACATCTTCCATAGAAGGAGCCCATGGAAGAGAGGATCCTTTTCGCGGTTACTTTGTCGGGGTGGAGGATGTTGCTGGCCTGAGCGACTTGGAGATACCGAGGAAGGATACAGGCGGAAATTCCTTAGGTTTCATACTGACTAACCAATTTACGGCCCCTAGCATCAATCCCAGATGCAATCGAACAATCATTATTTCGATCCTGGAGGATGCACGAATTCTTGCCGCCCCCGTAGAGATGGCCAGTTATGTTCGAGGTCTGGTCACGGAGGAAGACCAAGACATGATGGACGAAGTGGGGGCTCCATGTCTTTTCAACGAGGCACAACAGGCCTTGAATTGGGTAAGCCTTAACTCCATTTTCGATCTAACACTTGTATTTTTCTTCTTGTCTAATTTCTTTCATTCTATTTGTGTAGGCTTCGGTGCTTCATCATGAAGCATTTTCTAGGTCCCGAGCAGAACTGAGCCACTACGAGTCCGACATTCAAAGGCTCACTAAGGAGAAGAATGCCCTTAAAATTCTCAGTGGGAAGAAAGAAGAAGAAATCAAGGACCTCCGAGTTGAGCTATCCGTGGCTCAGAAGGAGCAAAGCGACCTGACTGAGCAGGTAAATAAAATCTTAGAAGCTCATCGCATCGGTTCGGGAGTGATGGATAACAATTCAAACTCACAGGTCCAGCATAAGCTCGTGATGATCGAGCAACTCCGTGGAGAGCTAGATGTGGTGAAGGCGGAGACCTTATCATGGAAGTAAAATATGGACCGCCTTGCCTCAGAGAAGGAGGCTGCTGTAGCTCAGTTGCCCTCGGCTGAAAACCAGCTCTGAGGCATGAAAGAGAAGAACTTCGCACAGGCCAAGAAAATTTAGGAGCTCCATGCCCAGTTAGTCGCCGAACTTGCAACAGCCAAATCCGATGCTGAGAAGCCCAAGGATGATGATGAGGCGATCGTGGCCATCTACTGGTCTGATACTGAAGCCGCTCAAGCCTGGGTAAAAGAAGTTGCTGACGTTGCGCTAGATTGACCATATTGGGTCACCGAGCACGCCAAGTGCCAGTCTCGAAGGGAGACTCTCGAGGAGATCCATGCTCGTGGCTTCGATCTTACTGCCAAGATTGAAACTGCAAAAAAAAAAAAAAACTTGAAGCTGAAGCTGAAGCATTGGCCTCTCCCGATGATGATGACTCCGGAAGCATAAGTGGGTCCGAGAGCGGAGGGGACCCCGATGGAGAAGAAGCTTTCCCTGGAGAAAATTAGGCACTTTAGGATTTTTCATTTCGAACTTTTGTATAAGATCCTGATCGGACCTTGTAAATAAATTTTTATATATATAAAGATCTCTTTTCTTTCCGTCTTGTCTTTATTTCATTTCTGCCTTATGAAATTTTTGTTTCATTTATGCCTTATGAAATTGAATCCATATGTTCGAGGCTTAGGCAATTTGACCAAAGCCGGACTACTGTAGTTTTTATAATCGAGTGAGTGCTTGCTCGAACTCGAAGTAGGGTAACCCTTATATTTTATTTGAGTGAGGATGATTTCTCGAACTCAAAATGGCCCTTAGGCTTTTGTATTAGACCGATGTGGCCTTTGTAAAAAAGAACGACGTTTTCCCCCTTTTCGGCTTGAAAGGTTTATTGTTAGTCATATAAAAATTTTTGTGCCTTAGCAGTAGATAAGGAATTGTTCGAGAGTTCGAACAAATCTGTACCTATTAGGGTTTGGGAGGGTCGATATTATCAAAACCCTTTGTAATGTTTTGTAGTTCCTTAACACGACATAAGGAATTGTTTGAGAGTTCAAAAAATTTTGTACCCGTTAGGGTTTTCGATGGTTGATATTATCGAAACCCTTCATAGTTTTGCAGGGGGTAGCCTTTTTAACTGGTTTTATGAAAATATTTGAAGGCCTATTACCGAATCCGGACGTCTTCGAACCGTCTTAATTCGGCCGTGACCTTTTATTTGGGACTTTCTTCTTAGGCTTATTTTCCAATCGACGTCTTCAATCGAACACCTGCAATTGGTTCATTTAAAATATAAATGAAAATGGAGAAGTCCGTATCTCAGTAGTAGATCTTTTGAGGAGTGAAACGTTCCAATTGTTTGGTAATTGCCCGCCGTTCACCGTGCTGAGCTTGTAGGATCCTTTTCCGATAATGTCTAGGATCTCATATGGTCCCTCCCAATTTGGGCCAAGTTTTCCTTCATTCGGGTTTCGAGTGTTGAGAGTGACTTTTCTTAGTACTAAGTCCCCTATTTTATAGTGTCGAAGATTATCTCTTTGATTGTAATACCTTTCGATATGTTATTTATGTACGGCCATTCGAACGAGGGCGGCTTCCCATCTTCCATCTAGCTATTCGAGGCTTGTATTCATAGCCTCATGATTTGATTCTCCCATTGCCTATCGAAACAGACTAGGTTCCCCGACTTCGACAGGGAAAAGGGCTTTGGCACCATAGACTAAATAGAATGGTGTCGCCCCCGTACTAGATTTCAACATCATGCGATATACCCAAAGCACCTCGGGCAGTATCTCTCTCCATTTCCCGTTAGTGTCAATATTTTCTTTAGGTTTTGAATGATGGTCTTGTTTGTTGATTCAGCTTGTCCGTTCCCAATGGGATGATATGGTGTTGATAGAATCCTTTTAATCTTGTGATCCTCGAGAAATTTCATCACTTTGCTGCCGATGAACTGCTTTCCATTATCGTACACAATATTAGCAGGCATCCTAAATCGACATATAATGTGGTCCCAAACAAAGTCTATGACTTCTTTTTCTCTGACTTTCTCGAAAGCTTGTGCTTCAATCCACTTAAAAAAATAATCAGTTATAAACAAAATAAATTGAGTTTTAAATTGATGTAGAGTCACCTTAGCTTTTCCAAGTATCTCTGCATTCGATCCTCTCGAACTTCGGAAGTCTTGTTGACTTGGTTAACCACAAGTAGGGAATCACATTTGGCCTCGGTGACCTCTGCTCCCAAAATTTTAGCAAGCTCGAGGCCTTCAATCATGGCCTTATACTCAGCCTCATTGCTTGTTAATTTCGAAGTTCTGATTGATTGTCTAATTGTATTACCAGTTGGTGGCTTCAAAACAATGCCCAACCTGGAACCCTTACCGTTCGAAGCACCCTCTGTGAAGAGGGTCCACACCCCTGACGATGTACCTGATTTAAATAATAGTTCCTTTTCGACCCCGGGTACGACTTGAAATCGGCCACAAAGTCCGCCAAGATCTGATACTTGATGGTCGTTCAAGGTTGATACTCGATATCGTACCCGGGGATCTCGATGACCTATTTGGCCAATCGACCCGAGAGCTCGGGCTTGTGCAAAATATTGCGAAGGGGATAGGTAGTCATAACACCCATTGGGTGACACTGAAAATATGGTTTTAATTTCCTATAGGTTCTTATTAAAGCAAACGGTAATCTTTCTAAGTGTGGGTATCGGTCTCGGCCTCACTTAAGGTCCGACTAACATAGTAAACAGGGAATTGCGTACCTTGCTCTTTTCGAACTAGAACCCCACTTACCGTGATTTCTGAGACTGCTAAGTATAAGTAGAGTTGCTCATCTGCTTTCGGAGTGTGAAGCAATGGCGGGATTGACAGATATCGTTTTAATTTTTCCAAGGCTTGCTGGAATTCCGGGGTCCATGCAAAATTTCTCTTCTTCTTAACCAGTGAGAAGAACTGGTGACGTCTATCTGAGGACCTCGAAATGAATCGATCTAGGGCGGCTATGCACCATGTTAATATTTGTATGACCTTAACATTATCCACGTCTGTGATATCTTTGATGGCCTTGATTTTATCAGGGTTGATCTCGACCCCCTGATTTGATACCATGAAGCCGAGGAACTCCTAAGCTGACCCCGAACACGCACTTTTCCAGTTTGAGCTTCATGTTGTACTTTCTCAGTATGTCGAAGTTCTCATGCAAATGTTTCAAATGGTCCTATGTTCACAGGGACTTAACTAGAATGTCATCAATATAAAGTTCCATTGATTTTCCTATTTTTTCTTCAAACATTCAATTTACTAGGCGTTAGTAAGTTGCACCAACATTTTTTGATCTGAATGGCATTACCTTGTAACATTAGGTGTCGTACTTAGTGATAAACGAATTCTTTTCCTGATCCTCTGGGTTCATTTGTATTTGATTGTACCCGGAGTAGGCATCGAGAAAACTAAGAATCTCGTGGCCGGCCGTGGCATCGATCATTCGATTGATATTCAGCAAAGGAAAAGAATCCTTAGGACATGCTTTGTTTAAGTCCTTATAGTCTAGTACATTCTAAGTTTATTTCCCTTCTTAGGGACTATAACTATGTTTTCTAACCACTCGAGATATTTTACTTCCCGAATGAACCCTATTTTGAGAAGTTTGGTTACCTCATCCTTGATGAATGCGTGCTTAACCTCGGACTAGGGCCTTCTCTTTTGCTTTACTGGATGAAACTTTGGGTCCAAGCTCAATCGATGGGTAGTGATATCCGGTGGGATCCCTATCATATCAAGGTGGGACCAAGCAAAGCAATTCATATTATCTATAAGGAATTTAACGATTTTTTCCCTGAGCTCGGGAGTTAAACCTGTGCCCAGGTATACCTTTCGTTCGGGTAGGTACTCGATCAGTATGACTTGTTCCAGCTCTTCGACCGCTGATTTTATGGCGTCGGAGTCATCGGGAATCATGAAAGATTGGGGGATCCAATGTTCATCATCCTCTTCTTCCCCCTACTCCTCCGATTGGGTCGAGGCTGGTACCTGTGGTTGCTATTTGGCCTCATGCTTTCCCTTTGAATCTGATTCCTTTGCTGATGAGACCGCCGACACCGGTATTACTTCATCGACCGCAAAACATCTCCTTGGTAGTAGGTTTTTTTTCGTGAACCCTCTTTACTCCTTCCGGTGTCGGAAACTTCAGAAATTGATTAAGGGTCGAAGTTACTTCCCTCATGTTGTGAATCCAGGGCCTTCCAAGCAAGGTGTTGTACCTCATATCGCCCTCGATCAGATGAAACATAATTTCTTGAACAGTCCAGGCTACGTTTACTAGCAAGAATATTTCAACTTTGGTAGTTTCACTCGCCATGTTGAAGCCGTTATGAACCTGAGATGTGGGCAATATTTGATCCTGTAGGCCGAGCTGTTCCACGACCCTTGACCGAATAATGTTGGGCGAGCTTCCTAGATCAATCAAAACACATTTAATTTGAATTTTATTCATAAGGATAGATATTACCAGTGCATCGTTGTGGGGTTGTGAGATCCCCTCTGCATCCTCGTCATTAAAGGACAAGGTCCCTTCCGGCACATAGTCTCGAGTTTTCTTTTCCCTGGTGATTGACACTTTGGTGCGCTTGAACATGGGACCCTATGGAATATCGACCCCACCGACGATCATGTGAATCATATGTTGTGGTTCTTCCTGTTCTCTTCTTCCTGTTTGCATCCCTGTCTATGAAGTGGTTCTTAGCTCGGTCACTCAAGAATTCTCGAAGGTGGCCTTTGTTGAACAAACGGGCTATCTCCTTCCTTAACTGCCTGCAGTCCTCCATTCTATGACCATGAGTGTCAACGTATTTGCATATCTAAATTGGGTTCCTCTGGGACGGATCAGTGTCGAGGCCATCTGTATCTTTGATCCACCCAGTGACCGATACAATAGTTGATGCATCGACGCAAAAGTCGTATTCCGACAGTCATAGTGCTTCTGTGGGATCGACGTGCCCTCGGGAGCTCTGTACTCGATTTTTCCTTCGGTTACTTCGAACTGGATTGCGTATGGGTCCGCTTTTTCTACGATCTCCATTGTATGGTTGATATCGATCTCTATTCGATTGGGGTTCTCTGTCGATGTCCTTTGAATTCTGCCGATGGGCCTGTTTGGATATACGGAACTAGAAGGAGCTCCCAATTGATCATCCTCGACCTTGAGTTTCAACTGGTATCGATTATGCACATCGACCCAAGTCACTGCTGGATACTCAATCAAATTTTACTTTAGTTGTCGTGAGGCCACCGAACTTCGCACGTTCAAACCTTGAGTAAAATCTTGGACGGCCCAGTCATCTACGACCGGGGGTAGGTCCATACGTTCCATCTGGAAACGGGATACAAATTCTCTCAATATTTCGTTGTCTTTCTGCTTCACTTTGAAGAGGTCTGACTTCCTAGTCTCGACATTTATTGCTCCGGTGTGTGCTTTGATGAAGGAATCTGTGAGCATGGCGAAGGAATCAATGGAATTGTTCGGAAGAATGTGGTACCATATCATTTCCCCCTTCGATAAAGTTTCTCCAAACTTATTTAGCAAAACAGACTCGATCTCGTTGTCCTCCAAATCATTACCTTTTATGGCGCATGTGTATGAAGTGACATGCTCATTGGGGTCGGTGGTTCCATTATATTTGGGAATATCTGGCATGCGGAATTTATTAGGGATGGATTTAGGATTTTGATAAATTTAGTATGGTTAGACTCGTGAGTGAATGGGATTTTAGGTTTTGTGACTTTTGTCAGATTTCGAGACTTGGGCCCGGGGGCCGGGTTTGAGTGTATTTCGAATTTTGGTTCTAATTTGGTAGTTTTCTTGTGGAATTGATCCCTTTAGCCTTTATTGATTGCGTTGTATTACTTGTGGCTAGATTTGGGATATTTGGAGGCCGAATCGAGAGGCAAGGGCATTGCAAAGTAGGAATTCGCCCGGATTGAGGTAAGTAACGGTTGTAAATCTAGTCCTGAGAGTATGAAACCCCGGGTTTTTGTGTCATGTGACTATTTGGAGGTGACTCACATGCTAGGTGAGGGGCATGTGAGCGTGCACCGATGGGGGTTGTGACTTGGTCCGTCCCGTAGAAATTGTAAAGTTCAACAACCTGTTGTTAGCTATATGCTCCCAATGTGTTATAGAAAGATTGAATGTAAATCATGCGAGATACCATGTTTATGCTTTATGCCGGTATTGTTGGGACCCTTAGAGGTCGTTTCTTACTGTCATATCACTGTCTTCATTGATATTCCGTACTCAGTCATCTTCATGCATTCTTACATCATATCTCAGTCTCTGTTATTCTATTTGATGCATCATGTCAATGTTGTTTGGGCTGATTATTTTTATTTCTGAGAGTCCTAGAGACTGGAGATATTGATGACTGAGTGAGGCTGAAGGCCTGATTTGTGAGGGAATTTATGGGATCGGGTTGCACACCGCAACATGTTTTATTGATTATGCCATGATTGACATTGATATAGTGCTTGGGCTGAAGGAGCCCCTCCGTAGCCTGTACACAACCCCAGTGGGCACAGGTACCTACTGAGTGCGAGTGCCGAGTTTCGAGTTGTTCCTGAAACTACGCATAATGTTGTGATTCTATGTGCATTTAGAGATCCTGTTTTAGAAACTGCATATGCATTATAACTGCTACACGCCTGGGCAAGTCTTAGGTAATCAACCATAAAGAAACAAAACTAGAACTATCCTTTGTGATTAGTGTTCAACTGTCAGCATGCTAAAATCAGTAGGCAAGACTGATTAGGACCTCCTCTCTGAGTTATGAAACAAAAGGCCTGTTTCTTTGACATTTTTAAAACACCTAGATACCATGATTTAGGATTCTGAATTAATATGGACCGTAGTTGTGTATGAGACATGTTGTTTATGTGTACTGTGTGCGGAGGAATACTTGAGCCTTTATCTGCTTTCCATGCTTTCCCTTTAACCGTAGTCCTACTTGTTTATTATATGTTGCCTTAGCATTTTCACCTTTAAAACCTGAGGGTCTACCCAGCACCTCCTTTAGGATAGGAGTCCTAATTTCCTCCGGGACTGATAGGAAGGGACGGTAACAGCATGCAATAGAGGTCGAGACCAACACTCGATTTAATTACTTTCATGGGGTGGGAAAGGGTAGAATATGGATATGATGACTGGTGCGCTAATACCACGTGTAGCCCCTCTCCGATGAGTGATTACCGGGTATTGAATTGATGTGATCCATATTATTATAAACCTAGGATACCTTTTATATGCTTAGATCGTAATCCTTTCAAAATCTAATCTTCTTTACTATTTTCAAACATCTGCATGCTTAAGACTTAAATCCCCTCTAATTTGAGCCTTTATTTGTTTGTTTGCTAAGTCGTACAAATTCAAAGAAACCATTTGGCCGGGAACCACACTTGTGGATCCTGAGGGGTTCCTAACACCTTCCCCTTAGGATAATTTCAAGCCCTTACCCAATCTTTGGTTAGTAACATAGTTGTAATTGAACCCCTTAGGTTCCCTAACGCACCGTTAAAATTGTTAGGTGGCGACTCTTCAAAATATGCAAACCCCTTTCCCAAAAGGAACGAGTTGTCTCAACCAATGTCATAAACCCTTTCAACCTGCCCCGAAAGGAGCACTTGGGGGAAAAGAGGGGCGCGATAGCATGGCGACTCTGCGGGGGATATCTAGGATTTTACCATTTCAAATTGTTTCGTGAATTTGTGCCTTTATTTTTTTTTAAATACTTGCACCCTTTCTTCTTTCCTTTACATGCAATTAAAGCTTTACTTGAGGTATTTACTTTTTCTCAAAGACGAAACTGACATGTCTCTTTGTTTTTTTTGTAACTGCTTTAAATCATTACTATTTTTTTACTGCTTTCTTTAACGTGCAAGTACGTGACAACTTGTTTTAATACTTATTATTGCATAATCATGCTCAACATTCATACTCCACTCGTGCCAAACAAAATACTATAGCAACGCTTGATGAGTGGTTGCACTCTTCCTATATTATTACCCATTAAATTTGGAAAGGCTTACTTGCGGTAAAACTAGTCGATTAGCGGTGCAGTCGACGGTTCCGTGCCTTTAACCCTTGAGTTGTCCGCTCAAGGGTACCGGTATAAAACCCTATAGAAACCTTACTCTATTGCACTGTTGCATGCATCATGGTCAAACCTAGTCTAGCTAAAGTGTCGTCCGCACGATAGCTTTTAAGATAGCCTTATCCAAAAGTCCACTGGGTTTCCCTAAACCCAAATGGACGCCCTCACGTTTTGTGGATTTATTTGGAGAACTAAATGCTTCCTGCTAATTATTGACGTTAAATAGTCGAGCCCGGTGGGGGTAAGGGCCTAACCTTATTTGCTTTGCAGAAAAATAAGGCACGAAGTCCCCAGATTCGGCATGGTCTCCAATATCCACCCAAGACTGTTGAGTTGGTGGGAGGATCTGCACTCTAGCGACAAAGCTATCGTCAGGAAACACTTGGGTAACCTACCATCTACCATGACGAGTTTGCTATCACCTCTATAGGAAACGTCCATCGCTGAGTGTTCGTGTTTATGGTTTGATTTTTGGGTTTGATCGATGAAGAAGGAAAGGATTCATACCAGGCTAGCCATGGTAACTAAGACCATAATGGAAGGGGTAGATGGGAAAGACTTCAGCATTGTGCCCATGATCATTGCAGACATATATCGGGCCTTGGAAAGGTGCCAACAAGGAGCAAAGCATTTCGAAGGTTGCAATTTATTACTTCAACTCTGGCTCATGGAACATCTCCAAAGAGGCAAATACCGACAAGACATTCACCGCAAAATGTGGGATGACCACATCGCTTTCCATCACCCAAAGCGAATGAATTATATCCCCGACATGTTCGCTCATCCTGAAAATGCCAAGGGATGGGTTGAGCTTTTTGATAGCTTGACTGAAGAACAGGTTCAATGGATGTTTGAATGGTTTCCGAGGGGTGAGTTCATCATTCGATCCCGAGACGCATCATTTTTTATATTGATTTGTCTAAGGGGGACATACCCTTACGTCCCTCTTAGAGTTATGAGGAAAGCATGTAGGAAGCAAGTCATACCTAGGGTCGAGAAGATGAGCCATTTTCGAGCCGACTTTCAAAATGATGACAGTCCTCACAAGTGCCAAGCTCAACAACTATGGCACTGCAAGATTATACTTGAGAAGGACACCATCGAGCCAGACAAGTATCATGCCGATTGTACCTATTTCTATCTTGGTTGGTTAGAAAAGGATCTAGGTGGTCAGAGCAAGTCGGGGTATGTCCGAGGTCACAGGGTTATAGATAAAAGAGCCGATGCACAAGTCAAATACAACCAACTGCGCAAAAGGATCCGAGAATGTGAGGATGATCACCACAAGATACATGAGTCCAACAAGAAATTGATCGAGGAATGGAAGGACATGGCTATCAGCGCCAACAAGAGGCTGGGGTACTTGGAACGAGGTATAGTCGAGCTGGAAGAGAAGTTCATCAAAAGAGTCGAGAATTGTCAAAAGGCTGAGGGAGCTGAAGGAGGATATCTAGCCAGAACCTACCTGTTGTTGGGACTTCACGAGCTGGGAAAATTGTATGAGGAAATCAAGAATGTCGAGTCTGGGGAAGGTCCTTCTGGGACCAAGTATATAGGAGTGTCTTTATTTTTCTCTATCAATGTAATAAGTCCAATGGCCATTAGTGACTTTTATTTTTCGTTTATCATTTTGGGATTTGTCTATTTTTCTTATCAATAAAATGAGGCATTTAGCATTTTAAGTTCTCCAAATCAATTTGTCGCTAGGCCTACCTCGGGCACAAAGAGGTTCCCAACTTAGGACGCGCTTTACATTTCCGCATTATGTGTTTAAATANCTCTCTTTCATAATCCTCACTGACTTGGTTACCTTTTTTTTTATTTCTTTTTTTTTATTTATTATTCCCCTCCACAAAGGTTATTTCGTGCATTCTGGCATCATCAGCCTATCACACAAGATCCAAGGGCCCTCCACCTACTCTTCCTTCTAGTCCTCCTAAGGGCAAAGACAAAGGAAAAAGTAAGATGGAAGAATCCAGCAGCACCAGAAAGGAGAATATGATTGAACGGGTAGAGGCCACTGATGGCCGAGGTATTCAGGTCCTGCGTGAGAACATGTCCCCACTTGAACAGAAATTGCTGAAGTTCCAGGAAGAACTCGATCAAGTCCGGAATCTGGCCAACCTATCATTTTCCCTCAACCTCCCCGACATCAACCTTCCAAATGCTCAAAACCCCGCACCTCCACAAAATATCCCAAGATAGCCAAATCATCTCGCACCTCACCATCACGCCACTCCCCCAAAGAGCCAAACTCTCTCGACATAGTGCAATGCTTGCCACACCTCAAATAACACTCCACTACTCATCCCAGAACCTCAAAACCCCACAAAGGACCACTTCCACACTTATAACAATCCCATCTATGTGGAAACCGTGACCCACTCCATTTCGCCTATCTCACAGGCATCCGAGTCTGATGGAAAGGACTTACTTATTAAGAACCTGGACGAGGAGCTTATGAAACTGACCAGCCGAGTCCAGGGTGTTGAAGGAACCAAGGGAATTGAAGGGTTGAATTATGAAGACCTTTGTATACAACCTGATGTCGAACTGCCCGAGGGGTACAAACCTCCAAAGTTTGAAATGTTTGACGGTACTGGTGATCCGAGAGTCCATCTGAGGACCTATTGCGACAACTTGGTTGGCGTTGGGAAGTATGAAAGAATCCGCATGAAGTTGTTCATGAGGAGTTTGAAGGGAGACGCACTGTCTTGGTACATCAACCAAGACCCCAAGAAATTGTCAAACTGGGTAAGCATGGCGTCTGACTTTATGGACAGGTTTAGATTCAACATAGAGAACGCACCAGATGTGTTCTACATTCAAAATTTGAAGAAGAAACCCACAGAAACCTTTCACGAGTATGCTACTCGCTGGAGGTCCGAAGGCGCTAAAGTCAGACCTGCTCTAGAGGAAGAGCAGATGAACAAGTTCTTTGTCCGGGCTCAGGACCCACATTATTATGAATGGTTGATGATGGTTTAAGGCCACAAGTTCTCCGACATCATCAAATTGGGTGAGCGGATTGAAGAAGGTATAAAAAGCGGTATGGTTACAAATTTTGAAGCTTTGCAAGCCACTAACAAGGCTTTACAGTCCGGTGGTGTGTCTAAGAAGAGAGATGTGGGAGCCTTAATGATTGCACAAAGATCCAAGTCCCCACTCGAATACCAAACGTATCCAACACCTCAACTCACATACCAGCCAACCCCGAATTACCAAGCTCCACCACCTTCCTACCAAGCTCCACCACCCACATACCAATCTCCACCACTCACATATCAACTTGCTTCGCCCAGATACTCACACCCCGCTTCTGTCTACCACACTTATAATTCCCAGCCTTCCCATTACCAATCACCCCCTGCACGCCAAAACTTCCCTAGACTCCGTCCCAATTTTGATTACCGCCCTCCAAAGCAATACACCGCCAAAACCGAGCCCATTGACTAGCTGTATGAGAAGCTCAAAGCTGCTGGTTATGTCACACCTATCCCTTCTTCCAACCCTGAGAACCCTTCTCAGTGGGTTAACCCAAACAAATATTGTGCATACCATTCCGGCATGAAAGGACACACCATCAAAGAATGCCGCTCTCTGAAGGACAAAATATAGGCTCTCATTGACAACAAGATTATTGTGGCAAAAGACCCCGCTCCAAACGTTCGCAACAATCCTTTGCCAAACCATAAGGGTGGAGGTATCCATATGATTGAAATAGAAGATAATTGGGATCCCGAGGGATTAATCAGGTTGATCGCAGAAGGCGATGACCAAAAGAAACCTGCAGTCACTCTCAAATCGATACCACTTGAGTTTGAAGTAGCGCCACCTGCAAAGTCACCAGTGCCAATTGAAGTTGATTTTGTATCTCCAGCAAATGCACCGGCACCATTCGAGGTCGCAGTCTTGCCACCCGAACACATATTCCGTTTGAAGTAAGGATGGCCGCACAAATTCTTATGGCAATATCAACCACGCCACCATTCTATTCAAACGCTATCCCTTGGGACTATACAACCGAGGCGAGAAGGAAAGGCAAGGTCAGGTCTGAGGAGGCTGTCGCAGCACAGGGTATGACGAGAACTGATAGCGTCTACACCCCTGAGCATCTGGCCGAATCAAGCAAGCAGGCTGCCAACCGGCGTCCCCTTATTAAAACAGGTCCCGATGACCTTTGGAGAAAGGTACAGGCTAAGGAGTATTTAGTCATCGACCAGCTGAACAAGACACCGGCATAGATATCCATACTTTCCTTGCTACAGAATTCTGAAACACACAGAAATACTTTGTTGAAAGTGTTGAGTGAAGCATATATGCCAAACAACATCACTAGCAGGGAAATGGCCAATATGGTAGGCCAGGTACTGGAAAGTCACAAAATCACTTTTCATGAGGACGAGCTACCACCTGAAGGATTGGGGCACAACATAGCACTGCACATCACTGTGCAATGCGAAGATCATTTCATCACAAGGATCTTAATCGATGGAGGTTCCGGTCTTAACATCTGTCCGTTGATAAAACTCAAGAAATTGGGTAAAGGGCTACATGAGATAAGGGATGGAGCGATCAATGTGAAAGCCTTCGACGGTTCTCAGAGGTCCACCATGGGGGATATCAGTCTATGTCTATAGATGGGACCGACTGGGTTCGAAGTGTATTTCCGGGTGATAGATGTGCCAACATCCTACAACATATTGTTGGGACGACCTTGGATTCATGTTGCTGGGGTCGTAGCGTCAACGCTACATCAGGTGATAAAATTCGAGTGGAACCACCAAGAGGTGATTATTCATGATGACGGTAGTAACCCTATTTATAGTCGTCAAACTATTCCGGTGGTTGACGGAAAAAGGAAGATAGGCGGGGGGACTTACCACCACATTGAGTGGTTCAATGCTATCGACAAGGACAAGTGGTCGGATGGCAAGATTGAGAGCATCCTAAACTGGAGAGGATATGAGCCAGGCAAAGGGCTCGGTAAGAACCCCCAAGGGATCACGAAGCCCATAAAGCTCAAGAAACATAGTACCACTTTCGGTCTGGTGTATGAGTACACTTGGAAGGAATTCAACGACTGATCGCCACCTTGGCGCGGTCCCTATTACCCTTTGGAGCAGCCGATACCTCATCTTGAGCATACTTTCAAGCAGGCCGACATTATTTACGGATTAGACGAAGAAGAAGCACTTGCAGCGATGAGGAGTTTGTTCCTAGAGGACGAGGATATGGATTGATGTGTTGTTCTCGAGGAGGAAGGGAAGGAAGGCCCTTCCATATAGACTGTAAGCAAGGGGACATATCTCAAGAACTGGTCTATCAAGGCGACTAAAGCCCGACGAGCCTCGAGGTAGCAAGGCTAAAACAAGCATTATTTACTGTTTTATTCACTAAATGATTTTCCTTTTCCTGCATTTTTCAATTTCTGCAATAAGATCTTCAATGTTCAAAACAGTTATTCAATTCATCAAAGCATTTTCTAAATTTCTCTTACGAATCTGATATATATTGCTATTGTTTTCTCTCATTACTTTATTTATACAGCATTACTTTTACTTGTCTTGATGAACCGATGACTGTGACATGCAATGAGACAACGCAGCAAAAGGACATTGATTCAGACGAAGATGACATACCTGACGAGATTGTCAAAGAAGTAGAGAACTTTGAGAACAGACCTAAGTCCAACCTGGACGAGACTGAAAGCATCAACCTGGGAGATTCAGAAAATATCAAGAAGATACTAAGGAAGATGATAGAAAGGCACAAGCAATGGCATGTAAAGTTATCATTGGCCTTATTGGGATACCGCACCACTGTCCGCTCATCAACAGGGGAAACTCCCTATATGCTAGTTTATGGTACAGAGGTTGTTATTCCTGCCGAGGTGGAGATTCTATCTCTAAGAATCATACAAGAAGCTGAGCTCAGCGATACAGAGTGGGTAAGGAGCCGTTATGAGCAGCTAGCTCTCATAGACGGGAAGAGAATGAATGCAGTATGTCATGGTCAATTATAACAGAACAGAATGGCAAGGGCCTTCAACAAGAAAGTCAAGCCGAGACGATTCACACCAGGGCAGCCGGTGTTAAAGAAAATCTTTCCGCATCAATATGAAGCCAAGGGGAATTTCTCTCCCAGCTGGCAAGTTTTGTACATGGTTTTTAGAATGTTGACAGGAGGAGCACTCATACTTGCATAAATGGACAGAGAAGTTTGGCCGAAACCGATCAATTCAGATGCAGTCAAGCGCTATTATGTGTAACTCTATGTGTTTTTGTCAATAATGTAAATTGAACTACGCCTGACCTGATTCCCGTTTAAGAGGGGATACGTAGGCAGCCCTATGGGTTCGGTCGCAATTCAATATAAATCTATTTTCCCCCCGCAATTGGAAAATGGGGCAGAATTTTGAGGAGGACCCTCAAAATTCTGAAGCGAGCAGCAGCCAGAAGCATTCATCCATCCAAATGGGGCAGAATTTTGAGGAGGATCACCGCACGAGCAGAAGTCAAAGGCGTCCACCCAGCAAACTAGGCCATAATTTTGAGGAGGACCCTCAAAATTCCATAGCAGGAGAGGTTGCAGTATCTTGAACCGTGTCATGTCGTCGGTTCATCTAAAACTATTTTAGATTATATATTATACTTTTATAAAATCATGCATATTTATTTTTCTTAAACAGCTTGTTTAGCGAATGCTACCACAATGATACAGACAGTATCATCATGGTCAAGCAAACGAGCCAAGCAGATCCAGCGGGAATGCGAACTAACCTTCCCCTTTTACAAAACTCACGATCTTTCTTTGGATGCAGGCACAAAAATTGTAAAAGCCCCAAAACATATTATCCGCTCAAAGGACAGACATCATTCCTCAAACCCGTCTCACATGCCAACATTTATTATCAGCACAAACGATGCTTCATTATCACAATGCTCTACCGTAATTTAACACCAACTAAGAATTTCTGTTGTCCTTCCTTTAATCTTGCATAAGGCTACCATTCTGCCTTCTGAGACTAAACGTTGTCTCCATCTGCATTCGT
The DNA here is from genome assembly GCA_005239525.1 of Nicotiana knightiana. Lineage (NCBI taxonomy): Eukaryota > Viridiplantae > Streptophyta > Magnoliopsida > Solanales > Solanaceae > Nicotiana > Nicotiana knightiana. The sequence goes on from ML403054.1 coordinate 36,854, forward strand.
ATCTTGTATAAGGCTACCATTCTTCCTTCCGAGGTTAAACGCTACCTCCATCTGCATTCGCATCTTGCATAAGGCTACCTTTCTGCCTTCCGAGGTTAAACGCTACCTCTCGCTGCATTCGCATCTTGCATTAGGCTACCTTTCTGCCTTCCGAGGTTAAACGCTACCTCTCGTTGCATTCCCATCTTGCATAAGGCTACCATTCTGCCTTCTAGGGCTAAACGCTACCTCCATCTGCATCCGCATCTTGCATAAGGCTACCATTCTGCCTTCCGAGACTAAACGCTGTCTACATCTGCATTTGCATCTTGCATTAGGCTACCATTCAGCCTTTCTAGACTAAACATTGTCTCCATCTGCATTCGCATCTTGCATAAAGCTACCATTCTGCCTTCCGAGGTTAAACGCTACCTCGCTACATTCGCATCTTGCCTTTCTGCCTTCCGAGGCTAAACGCTGCCTCCCATTTACTTCTGAAAAGTAACCAATGCCTCTAGCATTATTTACTGCGCTTTCCTTTTGGGCTAAGCTCTGCCCCTTTAATTCGCAGGACTAAGCTATGTCTTGTCAGCATCATACTATTGCATCTTTATGGGCTGAAATATCGCCAACTTATCCAAAGGCGTCATCGTTCGGAGGCACCATCTTCATGGCCCGAGAATACCATGTCATAGCCTGAGGATCTTTTTTATCATTTTGCATATCATTATTCAAGGGCATCATGGTTCAGAGGCACCATCCTCATGGCCCGAGAACATCATTTCATGGCCTGCGAATCCTGCATCAAGCAATCCATGGCCCAGGACGTCATGGTCTGAGGACGTCACCCTTAACCGTCCGAAGACATTATTCATGGTCCGACGGGAATTTGCATCATGTTTAAATTACGCACTATATATGCTTGTATTGTTTATTTGCAGGTGATCCGGCGAACAACGACCGTCCCGACAGGAGCGATCCTACTCCAGTTCTCCTAATTACCCCGTAAGCCATTTATTCAATCAGTCCTATATATTGCGTTCGTTCTTATAAAAAGCTCCATCGCTATGCTTCGTCGATGACTCCTGAACTACATACGGCCTGATTCCTGTAAAACCAGGAATATGTAGGAACCTCAGAAACCAGAGTGCGGCCTAAACCTCTTGGAACCGCTTCGCTCGGTCAAAATTGGCCATCATGTCTTTACCCGACAACTCTTTCATCCTTCCCGGTTAAAGAGGGGCAGCTATTGATACCCCATTTTCCCTCAAACTATTTAAAATTTGCATATATACCTTCAAAATCACTTTTCATAATGAATAGTATTTCTCCCTAATTTTTCATATTTTTATCAATTTGTTTTCCTATTTCTTTAGTATTTTATAATTATTCATAAAGTATATTAAAAATAATTTCATAATATTTCCTAGCTCAATATATCATTTTTTAACCCTATTAGGATTTGATTATTTCACAAAATAGTCAATTTGGCATGATTTGGCCATGAGTACAATAAATTTGCAATTATAGCCTAATTGTGCATTTTATACCATTTTTATCCAATAGTTAGTCATTTCATATTTTTAATATTAGTTTATTACCTTAATTCCACCTATTTAAGCTTAATTTAATTTTATGCAATTATTAGCTATTTTTATTAATTATTTATCTATTTAATCGGGTATTTAACAATTAGCCCCTCCTTATTTAAATTATAGCCCAATTTTAATTCAATTTCAGCCTATTGAAACCAACCCAATTACATAACCCAATAGCCAATCCCAATCTCTATCCTACCCGACCCAACATCTGAACAAATCCTGGTCGTTGATCAAACTTGATCAACGGCCCAAAAACGACCTTCCTTAATTAAACCTAGGTGACTACTCCCCCCCGGTCTCTCATTCACTCCCCTCACACTCATCTCTCTATTCTCTCTCTATCTCCAGGTTCTCTCTAGAACCTTCTCGCCTCTTCATCTCTGATGGACACTGTCCACCTGCTCCGGCCACTTCATTCGCTGAAAACCATCTCCTCTCATCATCTCTTGGCCCTTGCTTCATCCCATACCGGTCTAATGATACCCTGAGGACCTCAGGTGAACCTGGAGCGGTTCAACGCCCCCCCCATGGTCCCTCATGCTATTTTTCGGCCACCTCCGGCCGTCTGAGTAAGAGCTATGACTTTTCCGGCTAAAGCCGATGACATCTTTAAGATTTTTCTTGTTTCTTTGGGTTCTCTGAAACCCTAACCCCTAAGATTTTCTGATTTTCTTTCGGATCTATGGTAGATCTGCGTATATTTTAAGCTATTTTGTTGTTTTCTCAAAGGCTCTCCGATTTTTCTAAAAGGACTCTTCATTTTCAACTAGGGTTTTGTGACCCTGTTTTCGAATAACTTTTTCCACGGTTTTTTAGCATCTTCCTAGAGTCTCTACTATGTTTTAATGATTTGTTTAAGTTTTTCTCCCTATCTAGTTCGTTGTGATGAAAACCCTAACTTTAGATCTAAACCCTAAAATTCCTTATTTGCCTATGTGTTTGCGTTTCAAGAGTCCTGTGACTCATTGATATCTTTACCCTATGTTATTCCTCTTTGATTTTCTCTTACTTTCATGTTTATCTCACTGTTCAATCTGTAACTCTATGACCCCTTAATTTCATGTGTTAGGGTTTCTGATTTCTTGCCTAGCATTTGAATGAATTCGTGTTAATTCCTTTCAATTGGTATTATGCATGTTCGAATCCTTGATTCTCTACAATTTGTTACTTAATTATTTCCTGACTTGTAATGTGTTCATTCCATTCATACATTGGAATCTAGGTTAGCTAGTGTTATTGGAATCCTTGATTCACTGTGATTTGAAAGTCTTGCTAATTCCCTATGGGATATTCTTACTAATTTCCAATCTTTATTTTATTTATTGTTAATTGATATTATTTCCTTAATTGATATCTTCTGAACCTAGTCTCAATTGTCTACTTGATTTGGTTTGAAATTGTTTCTTCAAATGTCATGTGCATAATAACTTTCCTTATTTGTGTTTACCTACTAGCCGTTTGAGTTCAACCTTCAATTAAGGGATACCTAATTACCTGTTATACTTACAATATTTTACATTCTTCCAAGTTATATATGGTCTTTCCTTATTTGTTACTCACGGTTTGAATAATTCCCTTAATTATGGGGATACTTGTACTGATTGTGAACTGATTGATACTCAGTCCCACAATCACTGAGTAGATTTTTTACCTTATTTTCCACCCAACTTTCGACTATATATATATACTCTATTCATTCATTGAAGACACAGACGAACGAACTAATTTGGTTCAACTCTCTCTCACACAACTAAAACTAAACTCTCTATTCTTTCTTCTGTGCTACTTGCTACTCTTCTAAGTTAGTAGGCTTCAAGCCAAGGCTAACTATTATGCATCTCTTACTTCCTGCTTTGTGTTATTGTCTTCTTCACTTCACTGGTATGTTCTAATTCAAATTTCAGTTCTCAAACCAACATGTTTCTATTACAGTTTCAATTCATTGTGTTCCTGATATATTTCTATCTACAGTTCTGTTGTTCAACATGTAATTAGAATCTTTGTTGCATCCAGTATGTTAAGCTGTCTTATTCCTGTGTGAATCTCCATGCCTATGTTTGTACATTAGTTTGCTCAGGGCATCCTCTATTGCCTTAAGCTGTCTGATACTATGTTTAGTCTGATCTTGTACTATGCTACATCCCAATTCCCTGGACCCTTAGGAGATCCTTATTGTGTACCTACGCATATATATTCCTGTTTACTACTCTATACCTTATGTGTCCCTCAAATCCCATTACCCATGTTTGTGGTTGATTGACTGTTATTGGTTGTTTGTGTGATGTGGAACTTGTTTGGTATTTCTGCCTTTTCAGTCTAGTTCAGTGTTTTAAACTTTTTTATAAAATCATTTCAATTAAGTCTCTTTTCAAAAACTGCTTTCTTACTCAAAGTTTTCAAAACTATGTCAAGCACTCTCACATATACTCTTAGAAGTCTAGGTTCTGCCCCCTCTGTGTGAGCATTGCCTTGGGACCCTTGAGCTCCCTCTTAACTTTGACACACAAAGGCTGGCCATTCCAAACTGCACTTACTCTATCTTGGCTATGAAATTTGGGTGTGAGCACTGCCCGGGATCCCTTGAGATCCTTAGGGAACTCTGACACACCCAGATTGTGAAAAGGCTTTGAAACATTACTTGGCATTAAGGACCTGGAGACTTGAGCCTGTTATGAAGGCTCCCTATAGTTAAATTCTTATTTTCTTATTATGTAATTCCTATTCAATGGTCTGTAATAATTATTTGTATAACAACTCTGGGGTTGAATAGTGAAAAGGGATGGGTTATATGCATGTTGTAGTATAATTAAGGGTAGAGGCCATGTTTCTAGGTTTATTTTCTCTATGCGCAATAGCATCCATGTTTAGGTACAACATGCCATGCATTAGATATCATGCTACTTAGGCTCATATATATTTTTTTCTTTTCAGCATGTCATCATTCATTGCCCTCACTTAGAGATCCTGCCTATAGGACAAATAATTAAGTAAGTTGTTATTACGTGATACTGTCCATGTAAACATGTTCTGAAACTTCATTAGAAGTCCTATCCTAGGATAAATAATATTAATTGCAATCATGTCTCATCATGCTATACACGTAGAGATAATGTTCTAGGTAAACAACGATTAAAATATGTCACCTGTGTTATTCCTAAAACTGCGCATAATGCTGTGATTCTATGTGCATTTAGAGATCCTGTTTTAGCAACTGCATATGCATTATAACTGCTACACGCCTGGGCAAGTCTTAGGTAATCAGCCATAAATAAACAAAACAAGAACTGTCCTTTGTGATTAGTGTTCAACTGTCAGCATGCTAAAATCAGTAGGCAAGACTGATTAGGACCTCCTCTCTGAGTTATGAAACAAAAGGCCTATTTCTTTGACATTTTTAAAACACCTAGACCATGCTTTAGGATTCTGAATTAATATGGACCTTAGTTGTGTATGATACATGTTGTTTATGTGTACTGTGTGTGGAGGAATACTTGAGCCTTTATCTGCTTTTCATGCTTTCCCTTTATCTGCAGTCCTACTTGTTTATTGTATGTCGCCTTAGAATTTTCACCTTTAAAACCTGAGGGTCTGCCCAACACCTCCTTTAGGATAGGAGTCCTTATTTCCTCCGAGAATGATAGGAAGGGACGGGTAACAGCATGCAATAGAGGTTGAGACCAACACTCGATTTAGTTACTTTCATGGGGTGGGAAAGGGTAGAATATGGATATGATGGCCGGTGCGCTAATACCATGTGTAGCCCCTCTTCGAGAAGTGATTACCGGGTATTGCATTGATGTGATCCATATTATTATAAACCTGGGATACCTTTTATATGCTTAGATTGTGATCCTTTCAAAATCTAATCTTCTTTACTATTTTCAAATGTCTGCATGCTTAGGATTTAAATCTCCTTTTATTTGAGCCTTTATTTGTTTGTTTGCTAAGCCGTACAAATTCACAGAAACTATTTGGCTGGGAACTACACTTGTGGATCCTGAGGGGTGCCTAACACCTTCCCCTTAGGATAATTTCAAGCCCTTACCCAATCTCTAGTTAGTAACGTAGTTGTAATTGAACCCCTTAGGTGCCCTAACGCACCGTTAAAATTGCTAGGTGGCGACTCTTCAAAATATGCAAACCCATTTCCCAAAAGGAACGAGTTATCTCAACCAATGTCATAAACCCTTTCAACCGGCCCAGAAAGGAGTGCTTGGGGGAAAAGGGGGGTGCGACAATATATAAACACACACACACACTTCACTGTAATACTATAACGTATATATAACTTGTTATAGTATATGTTAGTGTGTGTATATATATAACACACACATTTCGTGCTACTTTAACTACATATATAGCATGTTATAGTATATGCTAATGTATTCATTATTTGTATTATAACAGAGTTAATGAATGACATTCATTCATCACTAGGTTATAAGTTGATGAATCAGTTATAACAGATTAATTGTTTTTAATATTCAACGATGCATTTGAGTAGGTTATAAGTCAATGAATCAATTTACACACAGATATATCAAGATCCTAATTAGTATATATAATTTTTCATCAAATATATCTGTGTGTAAATTGATTCGTCAAATTATAACCTACTCAGATGCATCATTGAATATTAAAAACAAAACGTCTCGACCTATATCTATATCTATATCTATCTCTCTCTCTCTCTATATATATATATATAACACGCTTCGTTGTACTACTTTAACTACATATATAGCATGTTAGAGTATATTTTAGTGAATTCATCCCTTGTATTACAAAAATGTTAACGGATTACATTTATATTATTTAGATAGTAAATATAAAAGTGATTTTTAATTTTGACCAATGTTGACCTGAAAAGAGACCAACTTTGGTCGCTAATTATCCAGAAATTAAAAATTAGCGACCAAAGTTGGTCGCTAATTTTAAATAAGATTTATTTATATTTTATAAAATATTTTAAATAATAATATAATTATTAAACGTTATAACTGGGTCCCAAATTAGCGACCAAAGTTGGTCGCTACTTGCTTCCCGTTTCATAACCGACCAACTTTGGTCGCCAATTTTAAATAATATTTATTTATATTTTATAAAATATTTTAAATAATAATATAATTATTAAAACGTTATGATTGGGTCCCACATTAGCGACCAAAGTTGGTCGCTAATTTTAATATTTCTTTGACCAAGCAAGTCTGACCAGCCCGGTCAACATGTTGACCACTTTACCGACCAAAAAGCGACCAACCTTGGTCGGTAAATTATTTAATAATTTTCTCCACATTAGCGACCAACTTTGGTCACTTTTTTTGACCGACCAACTTTGGTCGCAAATTTTTGGTCAGTAATTCCCAGATTTCTAGTAGTGGGAGAATAAGGACTGCCAGGACTTGTTCGGGGCGAGGTACTCATAACACTTTATTGGTTATTCAGGCTCTTGTTCTGCCAGACCTTTGCTTTAAGTGCCAGTTGTATGCCTCGGCCGCACCAAATCGAATATGTGGGGTTCGTCCCATAATTTATTGTGAAATTGTGTGTAATTTGCATTGTAAATTTTCAAAACTTCTTAATTAATCCTCGATTCTCTTGAGGTTTGTTCTCATCTCATACACTTGTTAGTCATATTTTGGAACAAAAATGTTACTAGAATTCTAGTCTCTGATGCTTTTTTATGGTTTACGTAGTCTATTGTCACGACCCCAATTTTCCACCGTCGGGACCGTGATGGCGCCTAACATTGAACCCGCTAGTCAAGCCAATGTAAAAATTCAATTTATCTTATTCCTTTATTATTACCAAATAGTATGCGAAAATGACAACACTAACATAGAGAGAAGTACAAAATTGAGCAAGGTGTACAAGCTCAATATATGCCTTTACGGAGTTTCACAAAAAAACCAATCCCAGAACTTTGGAGTCACACACTCACGAACTGTCTATGAATAATACACATAACGGTCTAAATGAAATAAGTACATCTGTTTCTGAAGTAACTAGAACATAATACAAGAAAAAAAGTAGGAAGAGACGCCAAGGCCTGCGGACGCCTGCAGGACTACCTCGGGGTCTCCACTGGACTAAAGGCAGCAACCTCGATCTATGGTCCGTAGGGTCCTACTCCGGGATCTGCACAAAAGTACAGAGTGTACATCAGTACAACCGACCCCATGTACTGAGTAAGTGCCGAGCCTAACCTCGGCGAAGTAGTGACGAGGCTAGAACACGACAACCGAAGTCAACCTTTGCAGTTTAATAGAATACGGAGAAAAATAATACAACGAGAAATAGACAGTTAAGCATAAGGGAAAAGAGAAACATGTTGAGGGGAGGAAATATTAAATAATGAAAATAACGAGATAAGGCACATTTTAGATATCAATTTAAGCAACGAAATAGTAACACGAAATAAGTGCACGACATCACCCTTTGTGCTTTTACTCTCGTCCTCACCATCAGAATCAATATATTCGGCACGACATCACCCTTTGTGCTTTTACCTCACAATATCATGGCACGACATTATCCTTCGTGCATTATCTCTCATATCATGGCACGACATCACCCTTCGTGCTTTTATAATTACAATATTGGCACGGCATCACCCTTCGTGCATTAACATTCACTCAAAATCTCACGCACGACATCACCCTTCGTGCCTTTACACTCTTTCTCACCCAAACACATCAAATGATAGCAATCCAACAAGGAACAATATAATGGAGTAAACAGAAATAAAACATAACCTCCCAGCAAGGGAGTCAACAATAGAATTAATACCATCCCGGCAAGGGAGTCAACATCTACATCCAATCTCACTTAGTGAATAACTTCACATAAAAATCTTCGACTGAAACTAATACTCAAGGCTATTTAATATCAAGGAATTTCCACCAACATAGATAACAATAAAGTGAAACTCAAATATTACNTCCGGGATCTGCACAAAAGTACAGAGTGTACATCAGTACAACCGACCCCATGTACTGAGTAAGTGCCGAGCCTAACCTCGGCGAAGTAGTGACGAGGCTAGAACACGACAACCGAAGTCAACCTTTGCAGTTTAATAGAATACGGAGAAAAATAATACAACGAGAAATAGACAGTTAAGCATAAGGGAAAAGAGAAACATGTTGAGGGGAGGAAATATTAAATAATGAAAATAACGAGATAAGGCACATTTTAGATATCAATTTAAGCAACGAAATAGTAACACGAAATAAGTGCACGACATCACCCTTTGTGCTTTTACTCTCGTCCTCACCATCAGAATCAATATATTCGGCACGACATCACCCTTCGTGCATTAACATTCACTCAAAATCTCACGCACGACATCACCCTTCGTGCCTTTACACTCTTTCTCACCCAAACACATCAAATGATAGCAATCCAACAAGGAACAATATAATGGAGTAAACAGAAATAAAACATAACCTCCCAGCAAGGGAGTCAACAATAGAATTAATACCATCCCGGCAAGGGAGTCAACATCTACATCCAATCTCACTTAGTGAATAACTTCACATAAAAATCTTCGACTGAAACTAATACTCAAGGCTATTTAATATCAAGGAATTTCCACCAACATAGATAACAATAAAGTGAAACTCAAATATTACTTACGAAAAACTACATAATTCACAATATTCGACTCACGGGCATGCTTGACACCAACGTATAGGTACTCGTCACCTCACATATACGTCGAACATGATTCTTACACATAGCAAATAGGACACGACACCTATTCCGTCAAGCTAAGGTTAATCCAAACACTTACCTCAAATTCCACGACCAAACTAAAACCTCGATTATCCCTTTTGAATTTGACTCCAATTCACTTGTATCTAGACATATTCAACATAATAACATCAATAAATGCCAAATAATTCTATCCCAACGCTTAATTATAGGTTTTACGTCATCCTTCCCAAAAAGTCAAAAATTGACCCCGGGCCCGCTTGGTCAAAACACGAGGTTCGGACCAAAATCCGATCACCCATTCACCCAAGAGCCCGAATATGTAATTAGTCTCGAAATTCGACCTCAAAACGAGGTCTAAATTCCAATTATTCAAAAAGCCCTAACTCTACCCAAATCCCCAATTTTCTACCATTAAAACCCTAGAATTCTTGATAAAAGTTGATGAAAATCATTAGGAAGTTGAAAGAAATTAGTTAGGGGTCACTTACCTATGATTTGCGAAGAAACTCTTTTGAGAAAATCGCCCTTGGTCTCCTACTTTGATGAAGAAATAAAAATGAAATCGGGTGAAACATCTAACTTGAACACTGCTCGATTCTCACACCTGCGGTGCCTGGGTCGCACCTGCGCTTTCTCAGGTGTGGAAAATCCATGGCACCTGCGGAAATGGGCTAGGCCACTGAGGACCGCACGTGCGGAACCGCTTCTGCGAAGATTGTGTCGCACCTGCAAAATTGGGCTGGCTGGGGCTGGACCGCACCTGCAGCTGGTTATCCGCACCTGCGGTCCAAGGTTCGCAGGTGCGGGCACACCAGAACTGGTGCACCAGCAGTGATTATTCAACTCTAAACACGTCGGAACCTACCCGAAACTCACCCAAGCCCTCAGGGCTCCTAACCAAACATGAACACAACCTCAGAAACATCCTACGGACTTACTCGTGCGATCAAATCGCCAAATTAACATCTTAAACAACGAATTTAGAATTAAAATCCAAGAAAAATTCCAAAACTTCCAAAGTATCAAATTTCACAACTACGGGTCCGAATCAAGTCCAATGACCTCCGTTTCTTACCAAATTTTACAGGCACAACTCAAACATGATATTGAACCTGTACCGGGCTCTGGAACCAAATACGGGCCCGATACCATAAATTTCACATATAACCAAATTTCCAAAAACTCTTATATTTTCAATAAATCAATTTCTTTCAAAATTTCATTTGTCGGGCTTGGGACCTCGGAATTCAATTCCGGACATACGCCCAAGTCCCATATTTTCCTACGGACCCTCCAGGACTGTTGAATCATGGGTCCGGGTCCGTTTACCCAAAATGTTGACCTAAGTCAACTTAAATTTAATATTAAGGCCAATTAAGCATTTTTCTCAGTTTTTCACATAAAAGCTTCCCGGATATATGCCCGGGCTATGCACGCAAAACGAGGTGAGATAGAAGGAGGTTTTCAAGGCCTCGGAACACCATTTTGACCGATAAAACAAGGGATGACCTTTTGGGTCATCACATTCTCCACCTCTAAAACAATCGTTCGTCCTCGAACGGACATAGAAAAGTACCTGAATCGGGGAAAAGATGGGGGTACCGGCTACGCATATCGAACTCGGACTCCTAGGTAGCTGCCTCGGCAGGCTGACCTTTCTGCTGAACACGAACCGAAAGATAACTCTTCGATCTCAACTGACGAACCTGCCGGTCTAATATGGCTACCGGCTCCTCCTCATAGGTCAAATCCTTGTCCAACTGGACACTGCTGAAATGTAACACATGGGCTGGATCTCCATGATACTTCCGAAGCATAGACACATGAAACATCGAATGTACAACTGATAAATTCGGTGGCAACGCAAGTTTGTAAGCCACCTCTCCCACTCTATCAAGAATCTCAAACGGACCAATGAATCTAGGGCTTAGCTTTCCCTTCTTCCCAAATCTCATCACGCCCTTCATGGGCGATACCCGAAGCAATACCCGCTCCCCAATCATGAATACCAAATCACGAACTCTGCGGTCGACATAACTCTTCTACCTGGACTGAGCTGTATGAAGTCTATCCTGAATGATCTTAACTTTATCCAAGGCATCCTGCACTAACTCCGTACGCAACAACCGAGCCTCTCCAAGCTCGAACCACCCAACCGGCGACCGGCACCGCCTACCATATAATGCCTCATAAGGAGCCATCTGAATGCTTGACTGATAGCTGTTGTTGTAGGCAAACTCAACTAATGGAAATAACTGATCCCAAGAGACTCCAAAGTAAATGACACAGGCTTGCAGCAGATCCTCCAAAATCTGAATAGTATGCTCGAACTGTCCCTCTGTTTGAGGATGAAATGCTATGCTCAACTCAACCCTCATTCCCAACTCACGCTGAACTACCCTCCATAAATGCGAGGTAAATTGCGTACCTCGTTCAGAAATAATAGACACAGGCACACCATGAAGGCGAACAATCTCCCTAATGTAGATCTCTGCCAATATCTACGAAGAATAGGAAACTGTCACAGGAATGAAATACGCTGACTTGGTCAGCCTATCTACAATGACCAATACTGCATCGAACTTCCTCTGAGTCCGTGGGGGTCCAACAACGAAGTCCATGGTGATACGCTCCCACTTACACTCAGGAATCTCAATCTGCTGCATCAATCCGCCAGGTCTCTGATGCTCGTACTTTACCTGCTGACAATTCAAGCACCGAGCTACATATGCCACAATATCCTTCTTCATCCTCCTCCACCAATAGTGCTGCCGCAAATCCTGGTACATCTTTGCAGCGTCCAGATGGATAGAATACCGAGAACTGTGGGCCTCCTCTAATATCATCTCACGAAGTCCATCCACATTGGGTACACAAATACGACCCTGCATCCGTAAAACTCCATCATCACCAACTGTAACCTGCTTGGCATCACCGCGCCGGACCGTATCCCTAAGGACACACAAATGAGGATCATCATACTGCCGGTCTCGAATACGATCAAATAATGAGGAAGGAGCAACTATATAAGCTAGAACACGGCCGGGCTCAGAAACATCCAATCTCATGAATCGATTGGCTAAAGCCTGAACATCCAAAGCAAGTGGTCTTTCTCTGACCGGAATATAAGCAAGACTACCCATGCTGGCGGACTTCCTACTCAAAGCATCGGCCACCACATTGGCCTTCCCCGGATGATATAAGATGGTGATATCATAGTCTTTCAACAGCTCCAACCATCTCCTTTGCCTCAAATTCAGCTCCTTCTGCTTGAACAAATATTGCAAACTCTTATGATCCATGAACATCTCACAAGACACGCCATATAAATAATGCCTCCAAATCTTCAGCGCCTGAACAATGGCTGCTAACTCCAAATCATGAACTGGATAATTCTTCTCGTGGATCTTCAACTGACGCGAAGCATATGCAATAACCTTGCCATCCTGTATCAACACTGAACCAAGTCCAACCCAAGATACATCACAATACACAGTATATGGCCCTGAACCTGTGGGCAAAACCAACATCGGTGCCGTGGTCAAGGCTGTCTTGAGCTTCTGAAAGCTCGCCTCACACTCATCTGACCACCTAAATTGGGCACTCTTCTGAGTCAACTTGGTCATCGGGGATGCAATAGATGAAAATCCTTCCACAAACCGACGATAGTAACCTGCTAAGCCCAAGAAACTCCGGATCTCTGTAGCTGACGTGGGTCTAGACCAATCCTTGACTGCTGAAATCTTCTTAGGATCCACTAGGATACCCTCTGCTAATACAACATGACCCAGGAATGCAACTGAGCTCAACTAGAACTCACACTTAGAAAACTTATCATACAACTGATTGTCCTTCAAAGTCTGAAGAACGACTCGAAGGTGCTGCTCGTGCTCCTCCCGGCTGCGGGAATAAATCAGAATATCATCAATAAAGACAATCACAAAGGAATCCAAATAAGGCCTGAACACTCAGTTCATCAAGTCCATAAAAGTTGCTGGGGAATTTGTCAACCCCAATGCCATCACTAAGAACTCATAATGCTCATACCGAGTGCGAAAAGTTGTCTTAGGGACATCGGATGCCCTAATCCTCAACTGATGGTAGCCAAATCTCAAATCGATATTCGAAAATACCTTGGCACCCTAAAGGTGATCAAACAAATCATCAATTTGTGGCAATGGATACTTGTTCTTGATGGTCACCTTGTTCAATTACCGATAATCTATACACATCCTCATCGACCTATCCTTCTTCTTAACAAACAACACCGGCGCACCCCAAGGAAAGACACTAGGCTTAATGAAGCATTTATTAAGAAAATCTTGCAACTGTTATTTCACCTCCTTCAACTCTAGCGGGGCCATATGATACGGCAGAATAGAGATGGGCTTAGTTCCCGGAGCCAAATCAATGCAAAAGTCAATATCCCTGTCGGGTGGCATACCCGACAGGTCTGTAGGGAACACCTCTGGAAACTCACGGACTATGGGCAATGACTCCATAGAAGGAACCTCGGCACTAAAATCACGAACATAAGCCAAATAGGCCAAATACCCCTTCTCAACCATGCGTCGAGCCTTCATATATGAGATAACCCTACTGGAAGAATGACCAGGAGTCCTCCTCCAATACAGTCGAGGCAACACCGGTAATGCTAATGTTACAGTCTTGGCATGAATGTCCAGTATGGCATGATAGGGCGACAACCAATCCATCCCCAAGATGACATCAAAATCTACCATATCAAGGAGTAGAAGATCTACAGTGGTCTCAAGACCACCAATAGCCATTACACATGAATGGTAGACACGATCTACCACAATAGAATCACCCACTGGTGTAGAAACATGTACATGAGTACTCAGGGAATCACGAGGAATAACTAAATAAGGAGCAAAATAAGATGACACGTAGGAATATGTGGACCCTGGATCAAATAAAACCGAAGCATCTATGCTGCAAACTGAAACCATAGCTGTGATAACTGCATTGGAGGCCTCAGCCTCAGGTCTTGTTGGAAAAGCATAACATCGGGGCTGGGCCCCACCAGTCTGAACTACATCCTTGAGATGGCCTCCTACTGGCTGACCTCTACCTCTAGCGGCCTGGTCTCTACCTTTAATGGCCTGACCTCCACCTCTAACACCTCGACCCCCACCTCTAGCTGGCTGAGCGGGAGGTGGAACACCTGGTATTAGAACCATGGCACGAGAACCCTGGTGCTTAGAACTGCTCGAGGCTCAAGGGAAAAATCTAGCAATATGCATCTGATCACCACAAGTATAACAAGTTCTCGGCTGCTGAGGCTGCTGACCATGACGACCTGGGTAACCACCCTGAAAACCCTAAATCGGTGGTGCACTGATAGGAGCTGATCGTGCATTGTAGGGCAACTGATCAGAATATTGTATATGAGAACCACGGCCACCTGGAGCACTGCGAGAAACCTGAAGTGCTGAATGAAACGGCCTAGGAGGATGGCCCCTACCAAAAGAATCCCTGCCTACAGATGAGGAGCCACTGAACCTGCCAAAATGACGGGGCCTCTTGTCAGACCCCTGACTACCCCCTACAACAGAACCATCTCAACCCGTCTGGCCACATTGGCTGCATCCTGGAAAGAAATCTCACTTCCTGTCTCCTTGGCCATCTGCAACCTGATCGACTGAGCTAGCCCCTCAATAAATCTCCTCACCCTCTCTCGCTCGATGGGAAGTATCATGATAGCATGTCGGGCCAAGGTAACGAATCTAGTCTCTTACTGAGTGACGGTCATAGAGCCCTGCTGGAGACGCTCAAACTGCCTTCGTAGATCCTCTCTCTAAGTGATAGGAAGAAACTTCTCCAGAAATAGCTGAGTGAACTGGGCCAAAGTCAAGGCCGGTGATCCAAGTGGTCTGGCCAAATAATAGTCTCTCCACCAAGTCTTGTCGGGACCTGACAGACGAAAGGTAGCAAAGTCGACCCCATTGGTCTCCACTATCCCCATGTTCCGTAGAACCTCATGGCAGATATCCAAATAGTCTTGGGGATCCTCTGAAGATGCACCACTATAAGTAGTAGTGAAAAGTTTGGTGAAGCTATCCAACCTCCACAAAGCATCAGCAGACATAGCTGCTCCATCACCGGTCTGAGCCATAATACCCGGCTGAAGTACCCCACCTGGCTGAGCTACTGGAGTCTGAAACTAAGGAGCCAACTGCTCTGGAGTGCGAGTAGCGGGAGTCTGGGCTCCTCCCCAAGCCTGAGAGATGGCTGGTGCTGCAGGAAGAAAACCTGCCTGAGTGACACTCTCCATGAGGCCCACTAGACGGACCAGAGCATCCTTGAGTACTGGGGTGGCAATGAACCCCTCGGGAACCTAAGCTAGCCCAACCGGGACTGTCTGGGCAGGAACCTCATCAGCAAACTCTACCTGAGGCTCTGCCACTGACTGATCTGGGCTGAGCTCTGCCCCTGCCTCAACCTCATCCTCGACCCCTCGTAGGAGCTGCAACTGGAGACTTGGGTTGCTGATCAGTGGATGAAGAAGCACGTGTTCTCTCCATCTGCGAGAGAATAGAATAGATATTCAGTTAGAATTTAGAATTCAAATCGCACGACATAGAAGAATAGATGTGAAGTTATTTCTAAACTCTGCAGCCTCTGGGGGATAAGCACAGACGTCTCCATATTGATCCCTCAGACTCTACCAAGCTTGTCCGTGAATTTGTGAGACCTAGGCAAACTAGTGCTCTGATACTGACTTCTCACGACCCAAATTTCCCACCGTCGGGACCGAGATGGCGTTTAACGTTGAACCTGCTAGGCAAGCCAATGTAAAAATTCAATTTATTTTATTGCTTTATTATTACCAAATAGCATGCAAAAATAACAACACTAACATAGATAGAAGTACAAAATGGAGCAAGGTGTACAAGCTCAATATATGCCTTTACGGAGTTTTACAAAAAAACCAATCCCAGAACTTTGGAGTCACAAACTCACGAACTGTCCATTAATAATACACATAACGGTCTGAATGAAATAAGTACATATGTTTCTGAAGTAACTAGAACATAATGCAAGAAAAGAAGTAGGAAGGGACGCCAAGGCCTGCGGACGCCTGCAGGACTACCTCGGGGTCTCCACTGGACTGAAGGCAGCAACCTCGATCTATGGTCTGTAGGGTCCTACACCGGGATCTGCACAAAAGTACAGAGTGTAGCATCAGTACAACCGACCCCATGTACTGAGTAAGTGCCGAGCCTAACCTCGGCGAAGTAGTGATGAGGCTAGAACACGACAATCGAAGTCAACCTTTTACAGTTTAATAGAACACGGAGAAAAATAATACAACGAGAAATAGACAGTTAAGCATAAGGGAAAAGGGGAACATGTTGAGGGGAGGAAATATTAAATAACAAAAATAACGAGGTAAGACACATTTTAGATATCAATTTAAGCAATGGAATAGTAACACGAAAATAAGTGCATGCCATCACCCTTCGTGCTTTTACTCTCGTCCACACCATCAGAATCCATATATTCGGCACGGCATCACCCTTCGTGCTTTTACCTCACAATATCATGGCACGGCATTATCCTTCGTGCATTATCTCTCATATCATGGCACGACTCACCCTTCGTGCTTTTATAATCACAGTATTGGCACGACATCACCCTTCGTGCATTAACATTCACTCAAAATCTCATGCACGACATCACCCTTCGTGCTTTTACACTCTTCCTCACCCAAACACATCAAATGATAGCAATATAACAAGGAACAATATAACGGAGTAAACAGAAATAAACTATAACCTCCCGGCAAGGGAGTCAACAATAAAATTAATAGCATTCCGGCAAGGGAGTCAACAACTATATCCAATCTCACTTAGTGCATAACTTCACATAAAAATCTTCGACAGAAACTAATACTCAACGCTCTTCAATATCAAGGAATTTCCACCAACATAGATAACAATAAAGTGAAACTCAAATATTACTTACGAAAAACCACATAATTTACAATATTCGACTCACGGGCATGCTTGACACCAACGTATAGGTACTCGTCACCTCACATATACGTCGAACATGATTCTTACACATAGCAAATAGGACACGACATATATTCCCTCAAGCTAAGGTTAACCCAAATACTTATCTCAAATTCAACGACCAAACTCAAGCCTCGATTACCGCTTTCCCTTTTGAATTTGACTCCAATTCAGTTGTGTCTAGACATATTCAACTTAATAACTTCAATAAATTCCATCTCAACGCTTAATTATAGGTTTTACATCATCCTTCCCAAAAAGTCAAAAATTGACCCCGGGCCCGCTTGGTCAAAACACGAAGTTCGGACCAAATCCCGATTACCCATTCACCCACGAGCCCGAATATGTAATTAGTCTCGAAATTCGACCTTAAAACGAGGTCTAAATTCCAATTATTCAAAAAATCCTAACTCTACACAAATTCTCAATTTTCTACCATTAAAACCCTAGAATTCTTGATAATTGATGAAAATCATTAGGAAGTTGAAAGAAACTAGTTAGGGGTCACTTACCTATGATTTGGAAAGAAACTCTCTTGAGAAAATCGCCCTTGGTCTCCTATTTTGGTGAAGAAATGAAAATGAAATCGGGTGAAACATCTAACTTAAACACTGCCCGATCCTCGCATCTGCGGTGCCTGGGTCGCACATGCACTTTCTCAGGTGCGGAAAATCCATCGCACCTGCGGAAATGGGCTAGGCCACTGAGGGCCGCACATGCGGAAGTGCATCCGCACCTGCGGAGGTACATCCGCACCACATGCGGAATTGGGCTGGCTGGGGCTGGACCGCACCTGCGGCCCAAGGCTCGCAGGTGCGGGCACACCAGAACTGGTGCACCAGTAGTGATTATTCAACTCTAAACACCCCGGAACCTACCCGAAACTCACCCGAGCCCTCAGAGCTCCTAACCAAACATGAACACAACCTCAGAAATATCCTACGGACTTACTCGTGAGATCAATCGCCAAATTAACATCTTAAACAACGAATTTAGCATTAAAATCAAAGAAAAATGACAAAACTTCCAAAGTATCAAATTTCACAACTACGGGTCTGAATCACGTCCAATGACCTCCGTTTCTTACCAATTTTACAGACACAACTCAAACATCATATTGAACCTGTACTGGGCTCCGGAACCAAAATGCGGGCCCGATACCATAAATTTCACTTATAACCAAATTTCTAAAAAACTCTTATATTTTCAGTAAATCGATTTCTTTCAAAAATTCATTTGACGGGCTTGGGACATAGGAATTCGATTCCGGGCCTCCGCCTAACTCTCATATTTTCCTACGGAACCTCCGGGACCGTGGAATCACGGGTCCGGGTCCGTTTATCCAAAATGTTGACCGAAGTCAACTTAAATTCAATATTAAGGCTAATTAAGCATTTTTCTCAGTTTTTCACAAAGAAGCTTCCCGGATATACGTCCGAACTGCGCACGCAAAACAAGGTGAGATAGAAGGAGGTTTTCAAGGTCTCAGAACACCATTTTGACTTATAAAATAAGGGATGACCTTTTGGGTCATCACATCTATAATCCACATTGAAATTACATAATTCATAAGAAAATTATAAATTGTGTGATTTCACTAGGAATCAAATTCTGGTACTCCCCACAAATTGACACGCTGAGCTCTTAGCGAACCAAACTGGATTAGGATTGTTACAGCTTCTTACTAAACCATGAAACAGAAGTGTTTGATATAATTTTGCATGTTTTTGTGCTTCGTACATATCTGCAGATCAGATATTGGGCGTGCTTAGTGGAAGGAGAACTTGGATAAGTTAATTGAGTTGAAATATCTTATCGTGGTTTGTTGTTGGACCTCATTAAAAATTCTTAAAAGTGCAAAAGTCACAATTATACCAGCACAAACTCAATCCAGAATAAAGGTTTTCCTTAGCCATAGGGAGGAATCATAGGAAAAATATCAACGAAAACCGTACGCTCTCCCATGCTGAATCTTTGACCATTACTTTTTTTTCTTTTTTCATTTTAAATTCTATGTGTAAAAGCTATTTATATAATTAAATCGTTTAATATGTAATTGCAGCTAATTAAATCTATTCAATATTATTAATTAATTTGTTCTAAAATAAACAGCACATGGCTTGCTATATAAGACGTTAAATAATATTGATGGTGCAAAAAACAAAATTTATAATATTAGTATAAATAACTTAAATTGAGTCTTTTCGAATCAATTTCATTTTCATTTAGAAGTGAATTTATTAAAAATAAGATTGCTGATTTCAAGTTTCAATAATAAGAGAAAAGGTACCGTGGTGGAAATAAATTTTACTCCTGATAGTGATGTGTTAAAAACTATAGGGGCAAAAAAAAAAAAAACTATAGGGGCACAAATGTTATTACAACGTAGAAACAAAAATGAGGCGGTGCAGTATACGGGGTATTATCACTTTTAGCCCGGCCTAGAAGCTAATTTACATTCGGTAGCCGAAAAAATATATTAAATTTGTACAATTTTTGTATACAACCTACAAAATGTTATATCTATACTATATTAAAGGTGGTGAGCCATTAAAACTAAAGTAAAATTACTAAAGTTATTGTGCTTTCTTCCCTGGACGACATTTCTTTGCAAGGACACATTCATGATTTATTCAACCGTTGCAACTTTTAGCGTCTATCATATTTTTATTCCAAAATATACACTGCACTTGTGAAACAACTAACTTTGTCAATTGCGCACTCACAGACAGTAAATTCTACGGAGAGCAAATAAAGAGAATTTGTATGCGTCTTGTGGTGTGGTCCTAAGCAGGACTAAGAGACTGCAACATAAGAATACTTTACCAGAGGTAATATTTGTATTCCTGGTCCTAAAAACGTTGTGGCAGATAAGAACTTAGACCCACACTTTTAAAAGAAGTTGACTCCCATAATGAAAAATGATTGTTTAAAATTACTTATGTAGAACTCCGTTCATGATATAATCATTTTGAATACTTTTGTAATGAAAGAGCTGTGCTTCCAATGATGCTACTTTTAATTCTTGAATTTGTGTCATGAAAATGCTTTTTGCTCTTTATTTTTCAAGCCATCAATTTATTCAAGATTAATTTTTTCATCAAATTTTTTTTCATGAAATCTACACTTTGCATATAATAATACCTCAAAATGATTCATATGCATATTGTTATGCATTGAGAGTGATTAGTTCTTAGTTCGCATTCTAGAAAATGGACCCGTTTTTTATGTACGACTTTAAATCAAGCCAAGTCAAGTCAAACTGAACCAAGCCAAGTCGAGCCGAGCCAAGTCGAGCCGAGCTAAGTCAAGCCAAGTCAAATCAAACTTAACTATGTTAGGTAATTAATTTAATTGGATAGGTATATATCTTAAATAGTATTTAAATGGGTAGAGAAGGGTAATTATTTTAAGCTCAATGGGTATTTTACATAAATTGCTCTTGTTATACTTTGGGTCCAAATATAACTATGTTGTTATACTATTGATTCAAATATATCACTCTTTCGTTAAGTTTGTCTAAGGTGAAAATCCAATCATATGTGGCACTGACAATTGATGAGGTGGATGCCATGTGGCATGCCACCTCAAACTCTTAACCAATTTTGCCTATCTCTTCTAATTTTTTCCACCACTAAGATTTCTTTCCCATCTATCAACATTATCGCCACCACGAAAAATTGCTTTTATATATATTTGTTTCTCCACTCATCGCTCGTATTCAATACAGTCCGAAGCTTCTTGAATTTCAGATGAAATTCTCTTTCTCGAGAAATTAGAAAAAAAAATTATGTACTACTAGTATGCGTGATATTGGGAGTGTCTAATTGAAGTACAGAGTATGTTTTTCCGAAGCTTCTTGAATTTCAAGTGAAATTCGCTTTCTCGAGAAATTAGAAAAAAATTTATGTACTACTAGTATGCGTGATATTGGGGGTGATTAATTGAAGTACAGAGTATGTTTTTGCATACCGGGTTCTCAAAGCATAAACATGGGCAGCACTCAGTCTGATACTGTTAAGATATTCTGATTTGATCTGAGTTGACTATCCGAAAATCAATATTGTTCCTGGTGGCGATTATAGTAAGAGTGGTGATGGAGGGAAAGAAATTTTAGTGGTGGCAAAATAAATCAAGGGGAGGGATAAAATGGGTTAGGGGCTCTGAGGTGGCATGTCACGTAGTATCCACCTCATGTGGATTGGATGTCCACCTTGAAAAAACTTAATGGAAGAGGGGTATATTTGAACAAATAGTATTATGGCTAGGGTATATTTGAATCCAAACTAAAACAAAGGATATATTTAAACATGTATACAGTTAAAATCGGACCCACCCGATTTTGTCGATAAACCGAGACCAGGATGATGGATCGAAGACTGGCCCCACGGATCGAGACATGAGGATGAGATACCAAGCTCGGGATTCGAAGTACCAGTTGAGATCGAGACCACTGATGATCGAGACCAAACGGGATAGATGTCGAGTGATAATAGGCTGAATTCACATAGTTTAGCATATATTTATACTCTAACTTAATGATGTTTCACGGTCTTAAGTGAGTTAAATGATGATAAATTGTCTCTAATGGTGATTTTTTTGTTTCACAGGAGTACAATAATCTATTGAGGACTTATGACGGTGATTCGGGTGAATTTTAGGAATAACAGGCCATGGGGTAACTCCGAGGTGATTTGAAGGCTGGAGATTGTTCAAGGCAGTAGGAAACCCCATTAGCGCGAGCATTAGCGCGAGACTAGCGCGCCCGCGCTAGTCCGGTGATCTTTCAGGCAGTGCTAAACCCCATTAGCGCGGGCTGTAGCGCGAGACTAGCGTGCCCGCGCTAGTCCAGACGGGAAAAATACGTCGAGAAGGGTACTTTTAGAAGCTTGGGGCCAATCCACTTAATCTATAAAAGGTTCAATTCTTCCAAAGGAGGAGATTATCCAGGTTTAGAGCTTAGAATAAGAAAAAGCAAGGGCAAGAGGCAAAGAGGGCAATTGGGCATCAATCCATATCTCCTTCTCTTGTGATTTTTATCATTGTTCATGAATTCTTTTGTAGTTTCTATTATTGTTATGAGTAGCTAACTGTTCTAATCTAAGGTTTTGGTGGAACCCGTTGGGGAATGACGCTATTGTGATATTAATATAGTTTTGATTGGTTGTTAATCTCTATTTGTTCAACTGCGTTCTTGTTGTAGTTAATTGAAAGGATCTTCAATTAGCTGTGCCTATTTATTATGTATCTACTTGAGAGAGAGTGCATATTTAGGTAGTTGTTTGAANTCGGGTGCAATCTAAAGTGAACTGTAATGCAATCTAGCTAGCGTAACTTGAGAGAGTGCATCTAGTAAATTATCATAATTACTTGAGAGAGATTTATGGTAGCTGGAGTGTTCATGATTGATAGAGAGAACTAAATCAAAACACAGGAAGTATCCAAGAAAGAAGTTCACCAACGGGGAAACCATAACCTTAGACCTTTATCCATCTGTTTACACCTCAATATTAGTTGTCTTTTAGTTTATTTAATTTTATTCAGCTGTAGTAAAAATATTGAAAAGTGATATTCATAACCTTTGGGAACTTGATTATTGAGAATCGAGTAGTCTAACAACAATAATTGATAGGTTAATTCCCTGTGGGATTTGACTCTGGGCTAAATACTCAGATTATATTTGCAACGCCCGTTCAGTCTTTTCATAAGATATAGTTGAGCGTGATCAAATTTTGGCACTGCTGCCGAGGAATTAACGGTGTTATTAACTAGAGTTGGAAGACATGCAAAATTCTTAAGTATAGTCAATTTTCTTCACTTTTCATCTATACATTGAAATTTTAACGTTTGCCAACTTGGTTTTACAGTTGCATGCCTAGAAAGTCATCGAGAACTTTTGAAGTATTAGAAGCCTTATCAAACCCCGAGAAAGTTTTCAAGGCCTTAAACCGGGCCAACCGGAAAAGCAAACAACAACCATCAATTGAACAACTTGAACCCGACATGGAAGATCCAAACAACAGGAACAACAATGGGGACGACGTGGTAGACCCAGTTGCGCAGATAGGGGAAGAGGCTCCTTTATATGACTGGGCACAACCCACGGTAGAGAATTTGGCCACTGCGATACTAGTCCCTCAAATACAGGTTGAGTCCTTTCAGATTACAAATAATATGCAACACTTATTGCAGAACAAGGGACTATTTTCAGGGTCATACATCGAGGACCCCCAACAACATTTGAAGAATTTCCTGTCGATTTGCAAAACTCAGAGGCAGCCAAACGTCACTCAGGAAGTGATAAAACTATTGTTGTTTCCATTCTTAGTGACAGGAGCAGCCCAGACTTGGCTAAACTCGCTCTCCATCAATTCCATTACCACATGGAAGGAGTTAGTTAAGCAGTTCGTGAACAAATTCCATCCACCCAACAAGATAACTCAACAAATTGATGAAATCTTGAGCTTCAGACAAAAGCTAGTTGAAACATTGCAGGAAACATGGGAACATTTTAAGGGAATGTTGGTTATCTGTCCACACCATGATATTCGTGAGCAGATGTTGGGGCAGCATTTTTATATGGGTCTGGAAGATACTGTAAAGGCAAATGTAGATGCTTCAGCTGGTGGAGCATTCTTGAGCAAAATAAAGAGAAAGCCAGATCCTGCTTGATAAAATGGCGCAGAATTCGGGGTAGACAACTAGGAATGCGCCCATTACTCCTGTAGTTCACTCAGTTCCCTTCGATCCATCCAATACTATTGTTGAGAATGTGGTCACCTTGATAACACAGATGAGCATATTAACTAAGAAGGTGGAGGAATCAGGGCAAAATCAGCATGTACATATCATGGATACAACCAATGGGGGCTTATTCACATCTTGCATTAGTCAACAATTTCGTAATCAGTGGAATGCAGAGTGTGATCACCCTCCTTACCCAGAAAATATGAATTATGTGTCAAATTATGGAAGCCAGAGACAAGGGGGAGATAACTGGGGTCAGCAAGTTCAACCATATAGACCGCCTCACCAGCAACAGAACAATGGAAACATGGGTGCCATGAGACCTCAAGGTAATGTAGCACCTTATCAGAGGCCACAAGGTTATAACAATCAGAATCAGCAATAAGCATACCACCATCCTCAGCAACAACATGGGGGGAGGCAAGAAGATGGGTTTTCTAGGCTTGAAGCGATGATGCAACAGGTGATTGGGTCAACGACCAAAATGAGTGAGAGAGTATATGTACATGATGCAGCTATTAAAAATATTGAAGTGCAGTTGGGCCAGATATCTATGGCAGTGAACAATCGTCCTCTTGGGACTTTACCTGCAGATACTCAAGTGAATCCTAAGGACCATGGCTCGAAGCAGATGATGGCAGTGAGACTCCGCAATGGCAGGGACTTAGACTTGGAACAAGAATTGGCTCGTGAAAGCAGGCAGGCAGAGACACTAGTACCAGTGTCAATCGAACTTGATGATTCCAAAAACTTGACCAAGGTAACAGTACAAACTGCTGAAGGAGAACTTAGTGGGCAGAGTGAGGACGAAAAGGAAGTGGAAATAACCCTAGAGCCAGTAGTTGAAGTGGGAGTTGAGAAAGAAAAATCCCAAATCACTAGGAAGAAGAGACCGCCAGCCCCATTCCCTCAAAGGCTGGCCAAATACCAAAAGGATGAACAGTACAAAAAGTTTTTGGATATGCTGAAGCAGATACATGTAAACATTCTTCTGATTGATGCTATAAAATAGATGCCTGGGTATGCGAATATGATGAAGGATTTGATGTCCTGGAAGTTTGATTTCCAAGACTTAGCGACTGTGACTTTGACTCAGACTTGCAGTGTTGTGGTAAAACGACCAATAGCAGAGAAGTTGTCTGATCCAGGGAGTTTTACAATTCCCTGCACCATTGGAAATTTGGATTTTGCCAAAGCACTGTGTGATTTGGGGGCCAGTATTAATCTAATGCCCCTAGCCATTTATAAGAGACTGGGTATTGGTAGAGCCAGACCAACTTCCATGTTGTTGCAGCTAGCTGATAGGACAGTGAAGGGACCATCAGGTATTCTGGATGATGTTTTGGTGCAAGTGGGGAAGTTTGTGTTCCCTGTTGACTTTGTGATACTATACTGTCGAGTGGATGAAGAGATTCCCATAATCTTGGGCAGGCCATTTTTGGCCACAGGCAGAGCTCTCATTGATTGTGAGACTGGGGAGCTCAAGATGAGGCTTAATGATGAAGAATCACATTCAACATGCAGAAATCCATGAGGCGACCGAGTGAGTTCGCCAACTACTCTCCAATTGATTCTGTGGATGTGATAGTGGAGGAAGATGATGTGTCCTTAACTATCGAGGACCCCCTTGTTGTATGTTTAATGAATTTAGATGCGGTAAATGGGGAGGAATTGGCAGAGTGGGTGTTAGCACTTGAAGGTAAAGGAGTATGGACGAGGGCTCTTGAGTTTGAACCATTGCACTTATAGAAAAGAGAGAGCCCACCAACCAAGACCTCTGTGGAAGAACCTTCTAAACTAGAGTTGAAACCATTGCCAGCCCATCTCAGGGACGTATTTCTAGGCCCCAATACTACGCTACATGTTATTATCTCATCCAATTTGTTAGATGTGCAGGCAAATCAACTGTTACAGGTACTCTCAGAGTGTAAGACTGCCATTGGATGGACCGTGGCAGATATCAAAGAGATTAGCCCGGCATATTGCATGCACAAGATTCTCCTGAAAGAGGGACACAGACCTTCTAGGGAACATCAAAGGCGCTTGAACCCAAACATGAAGGAAGTGGTGAATAAATAAATCATCAAGTGGTTAGATACGGGAATTATTTTCCCCATCTCTGACAGCAACTGGGTCGGCCAGTGCAATGTGTTCCAAAAAAGGGTGGCATGACGGTTGTCGAGAATGACAAAAATGAGTTGATATCTACAAGAACCGTCACGGGCTGGAGAATATGCATGGATTACAGAAAGCTGAATCTCGCCACCCGTAAAGACCACTTCCCACTTCCCTTCTTTGATCAGATGCTCGACAGGCTTGCAGAGAGGTCTCACTTTTGTTTCCTGGACGGGTAATAGGGGTACAACCAGATTTCAATTGCCCCGGAAGACAGGGAAAAGACCTCCTTCACATGCCCCTATGGGGTATTTGCCTTTAGAAGGACGCCATTTGGCCTATGCAATGCACCCGCCACATTCCAAAGGTGCATGATGGCCATATTCACAGAAATGGTCGAAGATATCATGGAGCTATTCATGGATGATTTCTCAATTGTAGGAATTCATTCGAGGAGTGCCTAGCAAATCTGACCCGTGTCCTAAAAAGGTGCATTGAGACGAATCTTGTCCTTAACTGGAAGAAGTGTCATTTCATGGTACAAGAAGGGATCGTCTTGGGGCACTTGGTGTCAAGTAAAGGAATTGAGGTGGACCGAGCTAAAGTCGATGTGATCGAAAAACTTCCACCTCCCACATCAGTTAGAGCTATACGTAGCTTCCTTGGGCATGTCGGGTTCTACTGGTGATTCATCAAAGACTTCTCTAAGATCGCCAACCCCCTCTATAATTTGCTTTAAAAAGATAACCCCTATGTGTTTTCTAATGATTGCAGGGTAGCGTTTGAGGAGCTTAAAAAGCGGTTAGTCACGACACCAATCATCGTTGCACCCGACTGGGAGCAACCGTTTGAACCCATGTGCGATGCCAGTGACGACGCAGTGGGAGCCCTGTTGGGTCAGCGCAAAGATAAAATAATGCACCCAATTTACTACGCAAGTAGGACCTTCAGTGGAGCTCATCTGAACTACACGGTGACAGAAAAGGAAATGTTGGCAGTAGTGTTCTCCTTTGACAAGTTCAGGTCTTACCTGATCAGGTCGAGGGTGGTTGTGTACAGTGATCACGCAGCCATCAGATACTTGGTTGAGAAAAAAGAGTCTAAGCCGCACCTAATTCGTTGGGTGTTGCTTCTTCAGGAATTTGACTTGGAGATTCGTGACCGCAAGGGAATGGAGAACCAAGTCGCTGACCACTTGTCACGTCTTGAAGGTGCTGAGAATGCAATTGAATTGGAGGATATTATGGAAAACTTTCCAGACGAGCTGCTACTCTCCATGGGCGGTAAAAAAATATGCCATGGTATGCATATATTGCAAACTACCTAGCTAGTGGTATTGAACCTTATGAACTCTCTTCTGTTCAAAAGAAAAGATTTTATCGTGATTGCCGAAATTACTATTGGGGTGAACCTCATTTGTTTAAAAGTTGCATTGATAACATGATCCGGAGGTGCGTCCTCGAGATAGAATAATTTGCTGCTTTGCAGGCTTTCATGCATCTCCATATGAAGGACATTTCGGAGGAGTTCAGACAGCAGCTAAGGTGTTAGAGGCCGGGTTTTACTGGCCTACTGTGTTCAAAGATGCTCACCAATGGGTGAAGGGTTGTAATGAATGTTAAAGGACGGGGAACATTTCTCGTCGTCATGAGATGCCCATGAATTCAATACAAGAAGTGGAAGTGTTTGATGTATGGGGGATAGATTTCATGGGTCCCTTTGTCAGCTCCTACGGAAATAAGTACATACTTGTTGTTGTAGACTACATGTCCAAATGGGTAGAAGCTGCAGCGTTCCCCACCAATGATGCAAGAGTGGTGGTGCGGTTCTTAAAGAAAAACATATTCACCCATTTTGGGACCCCAAGGGCTATTATTAGTGACGCAGGCACTAACTTTTGCAATCGTGTCTTCGAGAAGTTGTTGGCCAAATATGATGTGCGCCACAAGGTGGCAACCCCCTATCACCCTCAGACAAGCGGGCAGGTTGAGGTATCAAACCGTGAAATCAAGAGTGTGTTGACCAAAATAGTAAACGCCACAAGAACTGATTGAGCGAAGAAGTTTGATTACGCACTCCGGGCCTATAGGACTGCATTTAAAACACCAATTGGTATGTCTCTGTACAAGTTGGTATTTGGTAAGGCCTGTCACCTGCCTGTGGAGCTAGAACATCGAGCTTGGTGGGCATTAAAGAAGTTTAACATGGATCTCGATGTTGCGGGAGAAAATCGAGTCACAGAGCTGCATGAGTTGGAAAAGTTCAGATGTCAAGCATTTGAAAGCACAAGGCTATATAGAGAGATAATGAAGAGGTTACACGACAAAAACATTGTGTACCAAACTTTCAAACCCGGAGACAAACTATTGCTTTACAATTCAAGATTGAGATTGTTTCCGGGTAAGCTCAAGTCCCGATGGTCTGGACCATTCAAAGTGGTCAAAGTGTTTCCTTCTGGTGCTGTGGAAATTGTTGCTGAAGATGGGTCTAACACCTTCAAGGTCAATGGACAAAGATTGAAAATGTATGTGGGGATGAATGAAACTAGTGAGCTGGTTGTGGTGCATCGTTTTGAACCTCAGAGGCTGAGAGAACCTTAATTAGGCTCATTATGCATCGTTCCGCGATGGTAAATCAGGCGCTTCATGGGAGGCAACCCATTGATTGTTGTACTCGTCGTGCCGCGACATTAAATCAAGCGCTGGTTGGGAAACAATCCAATACATATAGTGTTATTGTATAAAATACTAACATATGCAGGTGTGCGAGAAAAGGGGTGAACACAGGACCCCAAGAAAGAGGAAAACAAAAATAAATTTCTGCTGACGCCTGGACTAGCACGCTCGCGCTAAGCTAGCGCTAAGGTCGCGCTATTCAGGTTTTACACTGCCTCACCTACATCGCCACTAGCGCGGCCGCGCTAATCTCGCACTAGAGGTCGCGCTAATCTCACGCTAGAGGTCGCGCTATTAGGGTTTTCCACTGTCCCTCAACCCCTGGACTAGCGCACCCGCGCTATTCTAGCGCTAAGGTCGCGCTAGACCGTCTCGACACAAGTAAGTTTCGGGTTTCTTTTTTATTTTGTTATTTTCTTGTAGTAATTTTCCCAACCACCCAATTATCCCCCCCCCAACCGACACAATCTTATTCCATTTCCTTTTCACAATAAAACTCCACCCTCCCATAAATCATTTCCCTTCTTCTTCTTCTTCTTCTTTTTCTCTTCAATTTTCCTCCCCAAAAGCAGGCAAACCCACTCAAGCACTCCCATCTCTAAGCCTTCTTCAACCCCCATTACTCCATCTCCATCCTTCAACCCTACAGGTATGTACTTCTCACCTTAATTTTCTTTTTTATTATTTTTGTAACTTTGTTTTTCTTTTTCATTGTGTACACAACTTGTAGATTTTTTTCTTCTTATTGGTAGCCATAATGGGTAGTAGTTGATTTGTGCTGAAAATAGATGACATAGGGAGTGTGGGGTGTTGTGAGTATGTTTGGGTTATTGTAGTGGTGCTTCATATCCACTATTAAGTGCTTGGGGTTTAAATTGTTAATGCCCACCATATGTTTGTAAAAAGGCTCCAGTGGAGGGAAATAATGTGACCAATTTTGTGGTGAAGTCTGAGTAACCACAGTTGGGTCACCCTGTTGTACTGAGATAATACTATGCTAATTGTAGGTACAATGCCTCCACGCAAGCCTCAAGCCACATGCACCTCCTCAAGTCGTCCAGCAAGAGCATCCACCGGAGGAAGGCCCCGAAAACAGACTCGAGGCCTTTCAATAGCCACAAGTTTGTCTCAGCGAAGGCTCAGGACAGATTCGCTGAGAAAGAGGATAAGACAGCTATACTTGAGCAGGCCATGGACTCTGAAGCCATCAAGATAAACTGCCCAAGAATGTACAAAGCGTTAATGCAGAGTCACATGGACGTTTTCTTTGAGGAATCTGATGAGGAAAATGCCATGATTGTCAGGGAAGTTTATGCCAACGCTCTGGAGCATGAGAACTATGTTGTAACAGTTCGGAGAAGGCCGGTTAATGCCTCAATGGAGCACATTCGGACAATGTATAGGCTACCTCCACAAGCAGCTGGTTACGTAGATGGCTACCAGACCTATAGTGGAAAAATGACTCCCTGGGATATGTTCACCCCGACCATCTGTCGATCGGGCGTCGCATTGAAGTGGTACAAGTATGGAAACAAATTCCATTCCTCGGCCCTCAAGTTTGAGGCCAAATGCTGGTTGTACCTGATAAATAGTCGACTCTTGCCATCAAAAAACACTTCTGAGGTGAACATTCCTCGAGCGTGTTTGATCTGGTGCTTCATGGTATATGCGTCGTTCGATGTGTCCCGGTTAATTCATGAGGAGATGTTTTTCCGCATGAAGGTCCAAAGGTATGGGTTATTCTACCCATCGCTTGTCACTCGATTGTGCGCTGCGGCTGGGGTGTCAGGCGACTTTTTTGTCGATGGCCGGGTGCCTGAGGTGCATCCCTTCAAAGCTGAAAGAGTTACTATGGGAAAGGAGGCAATGGCGGCTGATGAGGAATTAGTGGGGCATGACTCTGAGGAAGATGAAGTAGAGGAGGAGCATCACCAGGGAGGTGAGGAGACTGAGCACATGGAGGAGGAGCAAGATGTGGACGTTCGAGGCCCGTCTAGGGCTAGTCGGGGACATCGGTTGGATCACCTGGAGCACGATGTGGCCGGGTTGAGAACCTTAGTGACTAAACTGGGGACCCTAGTTGATGAGATGGCCACCCAGCAAAACAAGTCTTAAAAGAAGATTATGGGTTGGCTACACGCCCTGGGTCGTGCTTGCAACGTGAACCCAGACACTGTCTCGGACCAAGATTGAGCTGTCAGGGAAGTCCCCTTACCTTACTCTGTCTTTTCATTGTCCATGAGGACATATCCTTATTTTAAGTGTGGGGTGGGGGATGGTTTCCCTGTTGTATTGTATGTTGTACAAGTTATGAATTATTTTCTTTAGTTTGTTTTGGTTAACTTGGTCGAATTGTAGTTTTGTTTTATGTTTTTTTTTGTAGTCTGTTTTAGTTGTTTGTTAGTTATAGTAATCAAGTCGTCTTGGCCCGATGACGGATCCCTTCGGCGAGGCTTCTTGAGGGTCCAAGTCAATCGGAAAAAAAAATCGGAAAATTTAGCGGACTCCTCCTGATGACGGATTTCTTAGGAAGTTTTCTTGAGGGAGGTGAGTCCAAAGAAAATACCAAAAAGATTTTTTATTTTCTTTGTAGGTAGTGTAGTAACTCCCTCTTGGTTTTTCTTTTGACCACGGTTCTTTTCCAAGGGTTTAGCTTGAACCGGGTATAGCTAGATTTTTTTTAGTTGTTAGGAATCCTTTGGGCAAGGTGTTGAATGATAAAATGCTACCCTTAGTGTGTTACACCCAAACACCATGAATCCTAAAGTGTGACGCTTAGGCTCACCTGTTCACTCTTGTAGAATGCCTTAATGGTGCATGTTGTAACTAACTTGAATGCTCAATAGAGTGTTTTGACGAACCAATTTGGATTGAATTATGTGTCATGTGTGTGTGAGGTATTTTGCATCTATTCTATGTTTGCATTTAGTACCTAGAACTTGCCCCGTGTGTGTACACATCGAAAATAGAAGTTTATTTAGTCTTAGAAGGGATATAGGCATTTCTTTGTTAAGCCAGACACAAATATATACCCACCTGAATATAATTAACCATAGTCAACCCTTTTGAGCTTATAAGCCTGTTTCTTTGATAACCACATAATGAACCATAACCAATTGTTTGAATAGCCTGTCTATTTGAACCTGGTACTTTTCATGAGCACTTGAATTGTTAGCAAATATGTAAAAGCCAAAGTGTGGGGTGGTGGTTTGATCTATAAGGAAAATCAAGGAAATAGAATGAAAAATGCAAAAGTGAAGGCCACTTAGAAAAAAAACAAAACAAACAAAATAAAGAAGAGGACAAAAAAATACATGTAGTCCTTGATAATTAGTGGCATGAAAAAGAAAGTTGCACCTAAAGAATAGTGGGGTAATTATGAAGTAA
Source organism: Nicotiana knightiana (assembly GCA_005239525.1). Taxonomy (NCBI): domain Eukaryota; kingdom Viridiplantae; phylum Streptophyta; class Magnoliopsida; order Solanales; family Solanaceae; genus Nicotiana; species Nicotiana knightiana. The sequence continues at coordinate 69,116 of ML403054.1, forward strand.
AGCAGGGTAAAAGTTCTGGTCAAGCATGAAAATGGGTTGAATGTTAATGTAATTATATTAAAAGTGCTTAGGGAGGTTAGTCATTATACCCAAATGTATCATACTCGTCACTTAGCCTACATTACAACCAAATAAAGACATATTGATCTTAGACTGAATGAACTCAATTAGTGGAGTGTTACACTACGGGCAAGCCTATGGCGTATCTGTGTGACATATGAATGTTCTTTTTGAGATTGAGTGAATTCTTTCGATTTAAAGTTCATGTTGCTCTGACAATTATCTTTTATGGAACAACTCTCAAATTGTGTGAAGTGAGGGCATATGATTTATGAAAAAGAGGTAAGTCTTGACCTTTTTGTAGAGTATTTCGAGGAAGTAAGAATATAGGATGGCATGTGAGAGTCATTGCTTGAGGCATAGAGGTTACACTGCTAGGTGCAGTTCTTGTAAAACGTTTGTGGTGTGACACTGTAAGGGAGTGTTTGATGCAAAGAAACCTTATAGGATATAGTGGATTGCTTGAGGACTAGCAATGATTTAAGTGTGGGGTGTTGATAATAAGCTGAATTCACATAGTTTAGCATATATTTATACTCTAACTTAATGATACTTCACGGTCTTAAGTGAGTTAAATGATGATAAATTGGCTCTAATGGTGATTTTTTTGTTTCACATGAGTACAATAAGCTATTGAGGACTTATGACGGTGATCCGGGCGAATTTGAAGAATAACAGGCCATAGGGTAACTCTGAGGTGATTTGAAGGCTGGAGATTGTTCAAGGCAGTAGGAAACCCCATTAGCGCGGGCATTAGCGCGGGCATTAGCGCGAGACTAGCGCGCCTGCGCTAGTCCAGTGATCTTTCGGGCAGTGCTAAACCCCATTAGCGCGGGCTGTAGCGCGAGACTAGCGTGCCTGCGCTAGTCCAGACGGGAATAATACGTCGAGAAGGGTACTTTTGGAAGTTTGGGGCCAATCCACTTAAAATATAAAAGGTTCAATTCTTCCAAAGGAGGAGATTATCCAGGTTTAGAGCTTAGAATAAGAAAAAGCAAGGGCAAGAGGCAAAGAGGGCAATTGGGCATCAATCCATATCTCCTTCTCTTGTGATTTTTTATCATTGTTCATGAATTCTTTTGTAGTTTCTATTATTGTTATGAGTAGCTAACTGTTCTAATCTAAGGTTTTGGTGGAACCCGTTGGGGAATGACGTTATTGTGATATTAATATAGTTTTGATTGGTTGTTAATCTCTATTTGTTCAATTGTGTTCTTGTTGTAGTTAATTGAAAGGATCCTCAATTAGCTGTGCCTATTTATTATGTATCTACTTGAGAGAGAGTGCATATTTAGGTATTTGTTTGAACAACATCACACCTAGAGTATAGACGAGAGTCATAACCGAGGGTTTAGATGTTGGATTAGAGATAACGATACCTCGGGTGCAATCTAAAGTGAACTGTAATGCAATCTAGCTAGCGTAACTTGAGAGAGTGCGTCTAGTAAATTATNATCTAACAACAATAATTGATAGGTTAATTCCCTGTGGGATTTGACTCTGGGCTAAATACTCAGATTATATTTGCAACGCCCGTTTAGTCTTTTTATAAGACATAGTTGAGCGTGATCATCGAGCGAGACCAAAGATAGCATAATAACGGAAAGCCGAGATACCCCTGACCGGTCGAAGATCATGGTAGAAATCTCGGAAAAGATCAAATCAAGAACGGTTATTTAGCTAATCATGGGATTTCCTTCGGTAATTAGAATTATACCATTAGTGGAATTTCTCTAGTATATAAAGGAGGGTTCTAATCATTTGTAACCATTCAACTCTCGCATTCCAAAGTAATATAATATTCTTTTCTCTCTTTCACTCTCTTGTTCAACAATTATACTGTATTACTTAGTTTCATTCTTATCCGGTTCGAGGGCGGTCAAGCTCGAGGACCGAATTGCATTTCAACACTGATTTACTTTATTTTACTGTTAATTCCTATCATTAATAATTATATTTATTAATTGGTATTAGGTAAAATCACGTGTCCTTAAAACCACTTATAAGTTTAACTATTATCCAATTTTAAAGTTAAACAAAACCTTTTATCATATTATAGGGGTATATTTGGGCCTTTTCCGTATATTTATCATGTAATCCGCTTGAACTTAGGTTAAGGGTTGTTTAGTCACGATCTTCATTAACACCCCACGCTATAAGATATTTATTCATCATGTATCTATGAAGTGAGCTCATTCCCCCTTAACTACCCCGGTTTCATATTTATAATCAACTACACTAATTTAAATTTGACTCTACTAATATCTGAGATTGGCCATAAATTCAACACTTACTCCTCTTTCTTCGGCTCCTCTTAGTGGACACTAAAGGAAACCTACTGCCCATCCTAACTGAGACGACTAGGACTAATCAACAAAAGGACTACTAGAAGTACTTATATGTGGTGTCTCAATAATATCGACAATATCAATTATCTAAATCATCATCTATACCCTAATTGTTTTTGTAACTGTTGATAGTCAAAATTTATATCAGGTGATATTTGGAAAATATGTGTATAATTATTTGAATTACTAGTACTAGAAGTAGAACCTTTTTCTTTCTTTTTTAACACTTATTATCCCTACCAATAAAAGCTTGTTTAACTGCTCCAAATATAACTTAATTATATAATTTTAAAATAACCAAATAAACTATGAGAATTAAATTATTAAAACACCAAAAACGAGAAAGAAATGAAACGAGTCTACCATAATGCCGCATTAATTTGAAACATCTGAAGTCTTAAAATGAAATTTAAAACTTGCACTCTTGCACTTGGTAGTTGGTACTCCATCTTTTTCAACTCAGATGAAACACTTTCTTTATTAGTATGTTCCAAAAAGAATAAGACATTATTATAATTAGAAATAATTTAACTTTAAACTCTTTATTTTACTCATTTTATTCTTAATTAGAAGCTTTTATAACTATACAAATGTCATAGCCTCACAAAGTTTTTACCCCTTAGGCTTCTAAAATCACAAGTTTCAAAAAAAATCAAAACTAACAACTAAAATCTAATATTTGATAGCAATTCACTAGAGGATGTAGAGAATAATTAGAGTTGATACTTGAGAGTGTGTCATCAAGAAAAAAAGAGAGAGGGGGCTATTTATGGTTTTCAAAAAGGTAAGGGTTTAATTTTTTAATATTTAAGAGTGGGGCTATTTTTTCTAAATTTGATAGGCCATAAATGATCATTTATGCAAACAATTCCAGTGGGCATTCGTTCGCATATTCTATCATCCTACTATATTTATAATCATGTGACACACTTATATAAGAAATCCTTATCTATCTACACAATATCTTTAGAGCAAAAGTCCTTCAAAGAAACTGTTGTTGATCCTGTAGCCGCCATGAAACTTGAGATTGTAGCACTATATATACGGCTGAAATCGAGGAGCCTGATTTCGAGGTCTCTATTATACATCGAGTCTGAGCTCGGAAGGTTCGAAGTAAGTATCGAGCCCGACCCAGAATGTATACCTAGAGAAAATGTATCGAAGGCCCAAAATAGCCTACCTCGATGTAGTGCAAAAACGATGACAGTCGACAGTCAAGGAAAAGCGAAATATTCCCAAGGACACGTGATTAGTATGGATAGGATTTGTCAGCGATAGTACACATCCATACTAGGCAGTTACACAGCTGTACCAATAATATTCTTTGTCATTATTACACAGCTGTTTTATTTCAGGCTAAAACATGTCGAACTCAGCAAACGCACCAGTGCATGGCAACAATGGCCTCGATTTCCACAGGGAAAATAATGCAGCAACTTCAGCAGCCGGTGTGCCACCGCTCACCCCGGAGTAGCACCTATTCCCAACCCAGTCGATGTTGGATCGCATATTGCTATAAGCACCGATTTGGATACGGACGTCGGGGGAAGCGTGCAAGGAGAAGTCCAACCCGATGCACAAATAACACATGCTCGAAATGAAGTCAGCTTACAAGTCATTTTCGAGATGTTGCAAGCACAACAAGTTGCTATTGCTCAGTTACAGAGTCAACAAAAGACTCCGAGCACAGTAGGACCGGAATCAGCTCCCCGAGTTGAGCCAACACCAAAAACATTGAGCAATAATGGGTCAGGAACAGACCCCACTATTATGAGAATGCTCGAGGAGCTCCCAAGATAATCAAGTCAGGAGAAAAGAAGATAGAGGACAACAACAAAAAAGTAGAAATCTACAACTCGAGAGTCGACCAGATCCCGGGAGCACCCCCAATTTTGAAGAGAGTGGATTCAAAGAAGTTCGTGCAAAAACAATTTCCATCAAGTGCGGCTTGAAGCCCATTCCGAAGAAGTTCAGAATTCCCGATATTCCAAAATATAACGGGACCACAGATCCCAACCAGCATATCACCACATATACTTGTGGTATAAAAGGAAATGATTTAAAGAACGACGAGATCGAGTCTGTCCTGTTGAAGAAATTTGGAGAAACATTGTCCAAGGGGGCCATGATGTGGTATCATAACCTCCCCCCGAATTCAATAGATTCGTTTGCCATGCTGGCAGACTCATTTGTAAAGGCACATGCTGGTGCCATAAAAGTCGCCACAAGGAAGTCCGGTGTGTTCAAAATCAAACAAAGAGAGAATGAGATGTTAAGGGAGTTCGTATCCCGTTTCCAGATGGAGCGAATGGAATTACCACCAGTCTTCGATGACTGGGTAGTGCAAGCCTTCACCCAAGGACTAAATGAATGAAGCTCCATAGCTTCGAGGCAGCTGAAGAAAAACATGGTCGAGTATCCTGCCGTAACTTGGGCGGATGTGCACAACAAGTACCAATCAAAAATTAGGGTCGAGGATGACCAATTGGGAGCCCCCTCGGGCTCAGTGTATCCTAATAGGCTACCAGCAAAGGAGTCAAGAAATGCATAAAGGGACCCAAGGTCGAATAAGGAGAGATACCAACCCTATATCGAAGATCGAAGAAACACTTTGAGGCATAATATACCTCAAAATGATCGAAGGACGGATCAAGGCCAAAGTTCTCGGATACTCATTAGCAAAATCGAGTTCGACAGGCACTCGGGACCGTTGGAGGCACCCCGATTATCATAGTACAACTTCAACATCGATGCCTCAGACATCATATCAGCCATAGGCAAGATTGGAGATACCAGGTGGCCCAAACCCATGCAGCCGGATCCTTCCCAGAGGAACCCTCACTTAATGTGCAAGTACCAGGGCACTCACGGTCATAGGACCAAAGATTGCAGACAGCTTCGAGAGGAGGTGGCCCAATTGTTCAACGAAGGGCACCTTCCAGAGTTCCTCAGTGACCGGGCCAAGAATCATTTTCGAGAGAGATATGAAAACAGGAAGAATGAATAGGAGGAGCCGCAGCATGTCATTTATATGATCATCGGAGGAGTCGATGTCCCACAAGGACTCATATTCAAATAAACAAAAGTATCCATCACAAGGTAGAAGCGATCTCGGGACTACATTCCCGAGGATACATTCACATTCATTGAGGAAGACACCGAGGCCTTATCTCAGCCTCATAACGATGCACCGGTAATCTCTATCCTTTGAAATAAATTTCAAGTTAAGCATGTGCTCGTGGATCCAGGTAGTTCGGCCAATATAATCAGGTCGAGGGTAGGGATACTCAACCAAATCATACTCGCCCCTCGAGTCCTGAATGGATTCAATATGGCGAGTGAAACAACGAAGGGGGAAATTCTCCTCCCAGTCAACGTTGTCGGAACAATACAAGACACCAAGTTTCATGTCATCGAAGGTGACATGAGGTACAATGCCTTACTTGGAAGGCCATGGATACATAGCATGCGAGCAGTGTCGTCAACTCTTCACCAAATGATGAATTTCCCAACAAAGGATGGAGTAAAAAAGGTGTATGGAGAGCAGCATGCAGCTAGGGAGATGTTCGCGGTGCATGCCTTGGCATCGATATAGATGCCTTCCACCTTGGAAAATTCAAAAGACAAACAGGTAGCCCAATAGCAATTACAGCTCGTGTCTTCGGTTGAGCCCGAGGGAAAGGAGCCCGAAGAACAGGTGATCGAGGACGAAGAAGATTTCCTTGCCCCTTGAGCCTTTGTTGCCCCCGAGGAGTCAGATGCAACAAAGTCCACTATCGAGGAGCTCGAATAGGTGGTATTGATCAAGCACCTACCGGAACAAAAGGTATACCTGGGAACGGGATTAAGACCCGAACTCTGGCAAAAACTCATTCAATTCCTTATTGATAACATTGATTTCTTCTCTTGGTCCCACTTAGATATGATAGGGATCCCACCTGAGGTAACCACCCATTGACTAAGTGTCGACTCCAGGTTCAAACTGGTGAAACAAAAAAGTATACCTCAATCCGAGATAAAGAATGCATTCATCAAAGATGAGGTAACTAAACTTCTCAAAATAGGATCCATTAGGGAAATAAAATACCCCGATGGCTTGCTAATGTAGTAGTAGTCCCCAAAAAAGGGAATAAACTTAGAATGTTTGTAGATTACAAAGGTTTGGACAAAGCATGCCCAAAATATTCCTTCCCATTTCCCAACATCGATCGATTGATTGATGCCACAACTGCCCACGAGATCTTTACCTTCATCGATGCCTACTCCGGATACAATTAAATTGGAGGACCAGGAAAAGACTCTGTTTATCACGAAGTATGGTACATATGGCTATAATGTAATTCCCTTCGTGCTAAAAAATGCGGGAGAAACATACCAACACCTAGTTAACAAGATGTTCGAACATCAAATAGGCAAGTCTATGGAAGTTTACATTGATGACATGTTAGTTAAGTCCATGCACGCCAGAGGACTATTTGACTCATTTGCAGGAAACATTCGATATCCTAAGAAGATACAACATGAAGCTCAACCCCGAGAAATGCGCTTTTGGAGCCAACTCGGGAAAATTTTTGGGCTTCATGGTGTCAAACAGGGGAATCGAGATCAACCCCGATAAAATCAAAGCCATCAAGGAGATCACCGTGGTAAACAATGTGAAAGCAGTACAGCAGCTGACCGGGCGGATAGCAGCCTTAGGCTGATTCATCTCGAGGTCATCGGATCGAAATCATCACTTTTTCTCCCTTCTCAAGAAGAAAAACAACTTCGAATGGACTCCGGAATGCCAACAGGCCTTGGAAGAATTAAAACGGTATCTCTCGAGCCCACCTTTATTCCATACCCAGAAGGAGGACGAAACACTATTCTTATATTTGGCTGTGTATGAAGTTGCGGTAAGTGGCGTGTTGGTTCGAGAAGAACAAGGTACGCAATTCCCTATTTATTATATAAGTCGGACCCGGGGAGATGCTGAAACCAGGTATCCGCACTTAGAAAAATTAGCTCTTGCATTAATAAGTGCATCTAGGAAGTTGAAACCATACTTTTAGTGACATCCTAAATGTGTTTTAACTACATATCCACTTTGAAACATCTTGCATAAGCCCGAATTATCAGGCCGATTGGCCAAATGAGAAATCGAACTTGGAGGGTACGATATCGAATATCGACCTCGAACGGCTATCAAGTCTCAAATTTTGGCAGACTTCGTGGCTGATTATACGCCTTCCCTAGTGACCGAAGTGGAGAAAGAAATCTTTCTAAAAAAGGACACATCATCAGGGTTATCCCTCTTCACTGACGGTGCCTCGAATGTGAAAGGGTCCGGGCTCGGTGTAGTTCTAAAATTGCCTACGGGCGGCATAATTAGACAATCTATAAGAACTTCAAAGTTGACTAAAAATGAGGCCGAGTATGAGGCCATGATTGCAGGTCTCGAATTAGCCAAGGGCCTAGGAGTAGAGGTCATCGAGGAAAAATGTGACTCTCTTCTGGTTGTAAACCAAGTAAATGGGAGCTTCGATGTTTGAGAAGATAGGATGCAAAGATACTTAGACACTTCAAGTGACATTGCATCGCTTCAAAGAGTGGACCGCGGTTCACATACCTCGAGAACATAACAGCGAGGCCGACGCACTCGCAAACTTGGGTTCGTCCGTTGAAGAAGACGACATAGTCCCGGGGACTGTCATACAACTATCAAAATTGGTGATTGAAGAAGGCCATGCAGAAATCAACTCAATAAGTCTAACATGGGATTGGAGAAACAAGTACATCGACTATTTGAAACATGGGAAGCTCCCCACAGACCCAAAAGAATCGAGGGCCCTTTGAGCCAAAGCAACCCGATTTTCACTCGATGAGAATGGAACATTGTATAGGAGGACCTTATATGGACCACTAGCAGTATGCTTGGGACCAGGAGACACCGACTATGTGCTACGAGAAATCCACGAAGGCACTTGTGGCAACCACTCTGGTGCCGACTCCTTAGTTTGAAAGGTAATCAGAGCAGGGTATTACTGGGACATGCCAAAGATTCACACCGATGATTCATCAACCCGGTGAAAAAATACACTCAGTCCTATCCCCGTGGCCATTCATGAAATGGGCGATAGAAATCGTCGGCCCCTTACCAACGGCACCAGGTAAAGCTAGATTTATCTTATTTATGACTGACTACTTCTCGAAATGGGTAGAAGCGCAGGCCTTTGAGAAGATAAGAGAAAAAGAAGTCATCGACTTCATATGGGACCACATCATATGCCGATTCGAGATCCCCTCCGAGATTACATGTGATAATGGGAGGTAGTTTATCGGTAGCAAGGTGACAAATTTCCTCGAGGATCATAAAATCAAAAGGATCATATCGATGCCTTACCACCCAAGTGCAAATGGTCAAGTCGAGTCCACAAACAAAACTATCATTCAAAACTTGAAGAGGAGGTTAGAGAATATGAAGGGGAAGTGGAAAGAAGTGATGCCCGAAGTACTATGGGAATATCGAACAACTTCAAAGTCGAGCATAGGAGAGACCCTGTTCACTTTGGTATACGGGTCCGAGGCATTGATACTGGTCGAAGTAGGGGAACCGGGCATCAGATTTCAGCATGCCACCGAGGATTCAAACAACGAGGCCATGAACACCTCCCTCGAGCTATTATATGAAAAGCGCGAGGCCGCACTGGTTTGAATGGCCGCTCAAAAATAGATGATCGAAAGGTATTACAACAGAAGAATAAACCTTCGATATTTCAGAGTTGGGAACTTGGTTTTAAGGAAAGTTATCCTCAGCACTCGAAACCCAAATGAAGGGAAGCTAGGCCCTAGTTCGGAAAGATAGTACCACGTCCTCGGGGTAGTAGGCAAAGGATCCTACAAACTTGGCACTATGAAAGGCGAGCAACTGCCAAGCAATTGGAACATATCAATGCTCAAATACTGTTATTGCTAAGGTATAACCTTCTCCTTTTTCAAATTACATTTCATACTAACTCCTTACTGGTGTTCGATTGGAGATATCGAAGCACCCTTCAACTCGAAGATCTTGGATTTTAAAGCATGCGTTGCACTCTTTTTCCCTTAGATCGAGTTTTATCCCAAATGGGTTTTACCGACAAGGTTTTTAACGAGGCAACATCTATATGCTACCTAAGGAAAACTCAGCAAGTATTCAAGGCTTCTTTTTTATCAACCTCGAATACTGGGAGGAATCACCCTCAGAGGTTACTTTTTTGAAAAAAGCAAGTCATGCCAAAGAGGGCCTCGATAGGAGAATGTTGTAATGGGTCAAACGGTCAAATGAATCGTGTCCGTGTAGAATAAGTCGAGCCCCCGATGGAAAAAGCATGTACGCATTTATCAATCATTTGAAGAAGCATTTTTTATTATATCAAAACATTGTGTGCCTCAAAGAAGTCTGCTATTTTCATTAAACGGCTCAAGGGCCAAATACACCTGAACACTCGGGGACTGTCTTCGACAGCCAACTTATCGAGTCATCAAAAATTCGAACTCATAAGACCTCAATGAGGCAGAATCGAACTCATAAGACCTCAATGACGTAAAAACAAACTCATAAGACCTTAATGAGGCAGAATCGAACTCATAAGACCTCAATGAGGCAAAACTGAACTTATAAGACCTCAATAAGGCATACTCAAATTCAAACTTATAAGGCCTTAAAAAAGGCATCCCCCCGATATTAAGGCCAAGTCTATATACTCAAACTTGTAAGACCCCTAAAAAGGAATACCCTCGATATTAAGGCCGAGCCCTTCTCACAACGGGACTAAAGGCTACATCCAAATATAAAGACTACGGTCATAAGGCTACGGCCGAAACAATGCAGCTCGGAGACATCCAACTTCCGCCATAAAACTAAAGGCCTTCAAATACTTCGCAAAAAACCTGTTAAATCAGGCTACCCACAACATAAGCAAAAAGGGGCTTCGATAATATCAGCTCCGAACAATGTAAAGGCTTCAAAAAAATCAGCCTTCGAGAGAACCTCACGAGGTAATCAATTATCATCGCGCATCGACTTGTAATCGAGGTTCCTATCAATCGAGCCGTCTAAAAGTCGGACGGATATAAAAAACATGCCAAGGCATAATAAAATTTCTAAAAAGTCTTTAGCCAGAATAGGGGAAAATTGTAGCCATTTTAAAGGTCAAATTGACCCAATTTAAAAAGAGCCTAAGGGTCGATATGTAAGAGACTAAGGGCCAATATAAAGAGCCTAAGGGACGATATGTAAGAGACTAAGGACCAATTTAAAGAGCCTAAGTTCCAAATTGAAAAGATCCTAAGGGCCGATGTCTCAGAGCCTAAGGGTTGATACCTAAAGAACTTAAAGGCTGAAGCACACTGTGCTCGAGACCTCACCTAGTTCGAACACGAAAGCTCCGAGCTAAAGATTAGCTCAAAGATCAGACCCAAAGTGGTCTCTTATTACCAATCGTTGATCGAACACAAAACCTAAGGGTTTTATATTCTAAGTCCAATACATCGGACTGATTATCAACAATATCACAAAAGCAAAGGCAAGACAGAAATTAACAACGAAGACGAAACAAAGGTTTTTTTTTTATTTATTTATGATAAGAGTACAAAGTATGTCTACAAAACTCCCACACGGAGCCCTTGCAAAGGAATTAAAGGAGGCCTAAACTATTGATGGGGTCGCCTGCTCAGAGGTAGCACCCTCTGGGACTGCTACACCCTCGGAAGCTTGACCTTCGGCAGTTTGTCCTTCGGGAGTCTTTTCTCCCTCGAGGACTTCGTCTTCACCAACCCCCTCGGGACTGGCCTCTTCCCTGGAAGCCTCCTCGTCAACCTCCTCTTCATCACCTTCTGCATCATCTTCGTCATCAAAAGTAAGGACGAACTTAGCATCAGCCTCGTCTACCTTAGCATGCTCTATCTCCTCGGAGAGATCGAAGCCCTTAGCATGGATCTCTTCAAGAGTTTCCCTCCGAGATCGGCAGAGGACATATTCATTACTTATCTTTTCCTGGAGGCATCTCTCAATTCCATCTGAGCATCAGCAGCACCATTCAAATAGATGGCCACCGTCTTGTCAGCCTAGATCTGTATCTCTTTCGCTTCAGCCCGGGCTTGCTTAGCTTCGGCCTTGGACTTCGTGAGACCAGCCTCGAGCTCGGCTATCCTACCCACCTGAACCGCATTACTCTCTTAAGCCTTCCAAAGTTGTATCTCTAGGGAAGATACCTTTTCCAATGCATCTTTTTTGGCCGCAGCAAGGACGTCCATTTGTGCCTTCCATTCATTGCACTCAGAGTTGACGTGGTCGACCTCGCTTCGAAGACGTTCCAGCATTTCTACCTTCTACTGAAACTGAGTCATTGAAGTGTTAACCTCCGGAGATGGGAGAAGGAGCCCGTATTTTTTCAAAACAGAATTTACTTGCTTCTCTAGCTTGTCCTCATACTTGTGTACTCTGTCCAACTCGGATGGAAGATGCATCAACCCCTTTTATTTCTTGTCACATAAAAGCCTGAGGGACTTCTCCTCATTCGAGGACCTACGCAACTCGGCCTCACAACAACTCAGCTCAGTCTTAAACTTGTCGAAGGCCTATAGAAAGAAAAGTTTGATTAGATAAAAGAAGAAAATATGAAGTTAGAAAGGTTGTGGAATTATTAGAAACTTACAATTGAGCAAAGTGGTTAAGCCACCTCGAAGATCGAGTTTGCATCTGCTGGTTTGGCCTCATCGACCCCAGTAAAGAAACCCTGAACAGGGTCATTTTCACTCGGGACTCCGCCTAATTCGGGCGTCTTCAGGTCCTAAGCGTCCCTTATAGTATTTTCGGAGAAAGATGGAAATGATAGTGAGCGGCCTGCTGTCACGGCCTCGGGGAAATCACCCGTGGCGCTCTGATTGGGCTGAGGAGTGTCGAAGCCCACTCCTTTCTGGGGTATTTCCCAAAGTTTGGGAAGCAGTCGCCAAGCCAGGCGATGAAGGTCCTTCGTCCCTTCTCTCTTTTTGAATTCCTCCCTCAAATAGGGGCCTTGGTGCTGGCAGGCTTAACAGCCTCGAAAGGCCTCCTAGTTCGAGTCACCAACATCAAACCCTCTAGCTCGTCGTTATCATCGGACCGGCAGGCAAAGTCAAAATCCTCGTCGATGATCACATTCTTCTTGTGCCTCAGAGCAGGATTCGTTTTGCTTTGAACATCCTCGCTCTTCGAGGATTTTTTTCTCTTATTATCTTTCTTCGACTTTGAAGCCGACGGTTTTTCTTCCTCCCCGGACGGGGGCGGCCTTATCTCAGAACACTCACCAATACCTACGACCAAGAAGCTAGATTATATGAAGAAAGGTATTTTCACTAAGGAAGAAGTAGTGTAACACATACCATGGTGCTTCACTTCCCACTTGTCCTTCGACAAATCTCCCCACTTGCGTTTGTCATATGTCGAAGAAGATGCCAATTTGCGAGCCCAGTCTGCGAGATCGAGGACCGCGTTGGGCATCCACGGGACCGCTGAGAGAAGAGAAAGGGAACAGTAATACGAAGTCTAGCAAAATTAAAGAGGGAAATAAAGAAAAACATTTTACTCACGTGTGAAGTTCCATTCCTCGGGGAATGGTAGGAAATTCGTGGGGATGACGTCAATGGTCCTCACTCGGATGAATCGGCTCATCCAGCTTCGATCCATGTCCTAATAATTACTAGCAAAGAAGGATTTGGTGGACCGGCGTTGAAGTTTGATTAGACCTCGGAAATGATGAGGTCGATACAGCTGAATGAGGTGGCTAAGGGTGAACTCGGTCCCGGCCTTTTCAGCAAACAACCCCATCATTAGCACGATCCGCCAGAAAGATGGATGGATCTGAGCCAGAGTAACTTGATACCTTCGGCAGAACTTGAGCACGAGTGGATGGAGGGGACCCAACGTAAAGGGATATGTATACACGGTCAGAAACCCCTCTACGTGGGTCGTAATATACTCTTCACGAAAGCATATTTGCAGAACAACCTCTTTTCCCCATCTTCACTCTCTCCTCACAGCTTCGAGGTACCTCTACTCGATTGATCTTATATACCTCGAGGCGTTTTCTCGACGGCCAGGGACATCGGGGTTTTTTTCTATGTTAAAGTCCTTCTTCAAAGAAAAGCTGCTCGGAATGATCTCATTGAGCATCGGCGGTTTTCCACCGGCCGAACGGGAAGTAAAAGTGGCGGTTCCCTCTTGCTGAGGAACGGATTTGGATGTTTTATCCATAATTTCCTTAGGAAAGGAAGGAGGAGATGAAAACACCAACGTAACTTTGAACTAACATGGTGGAAGAACTGGCGGTGAAAGGGAAGTTATAGAATAAGATAGTTGCTGCATAAGGGTAAAGTTCTTAATAAGAGAAGGAAGCGAGTATATATAAGAGAAAAATGGTGACTGTTCATTGATATTGGTGAACGACCGTCCCTGACGATCAATTATGGCTTTTGGGGAAAGAAACAGGTGGGGCGCTTCAGTCATTTCAACGCATACTTCATAGGAATGATGTCACCATAACGAATATCGAAGGGTCGAGAATTCAAATCATTTCTTAGCACTTCATTCTAAGAAACGCGGGGACTATCTGTATACGGCTGAAATAGAGGTGCCCGATTTCAAGGTCTCTATTATACACCGATCCTGAGCTCGGAAGGTTCGAAGTAAGGATCGAGCCCGACCCAGAATGTATACCTCAAGAGAATTTATCGAAGGCCCGACATGGCCTACCTCGAGGTAGTGCAAAATCGATGGCGGTCAAGGAAAAACGGGAAATTTCCAAGGACACGTGGTTAGGACGGATAGGATTTGTCAGAGATAGTACACATCCGTACTAGGCCGTTATACATCTGTACCAATAATATTCTTTGTCATTATTAGAGATGTACCATATTGGGGTTTTTCCTTCCTATATAAAGGGGACCCCAATTATTTGTAAAGGGGTCAACTTTCACTGCAATAGAAGATTCTAGTCTTCTTGTTTAACGGGCTCAATTATGGAGGTAAACACACTAGAAGATAATCACACCTGAACAATTATGGACTTACCTCCTAATATAGTTCTCATTGGGTGTAAACGAATTTTCAAAATCAAATACAAGGCCCAAGGAGAAGTGAAAAGATACAAGAGCAAACTAGTTGTTAAGGGCTACAGTCAAAAGGAGACCTTCTTCCCCGATGGTGACAGTGTGATATTTGTAATTGCACTTGTAGCTACTAGATAGTGGTTGATCTACCAGTTGGATGTCCTAATACATTCTTAAATCGTGATCTCTTGAAGAGGTTTATATGTATATTCTTGTAAGATTTGCTAGACAAGGGAAATCTCAGAAGGACTTGAAACTACAAAAGTCTTTTATGGCCTTAGGCAGGCTCCAAAACAATGGAACATGAAGCTGACTGAAGCCTTGTTGAAGATGGATTCCAATTGTCACGACCCAAAATCCAACCCGTCATGATGGCACCTAACCTATTTCACTATGTAAGCAAATAACATTGAAACACAATATAGTGATAATGATAAGAGTCAAAGATGAAATAACTGAATTTTTATACAATTCCCCAAGGACTGATAATATAAGTCATGAGCCACTAAGAATTAGATTTACAAAACTCAAAATAAAATAAATATAACATATGTTTGAAATGAATATGAAAAGAATTCGAATCTAAAGCTACCATGGACAATTGATAGCCATAACTGGAACACATGTACATCTTCAATGTCAGCCCTCAACATACATAGCAGCATCAACACCAAGATAGTATGAGTACAACTAATCACATGTACTCCATAAGTAACCTAGCTAACCTCGGCGAGGTACAAGAAGCAATAAATGATACTCACCAATGCCTGTACAGTTAATAATTTCAACAAGTATAGAACAGATATATGATCAAATCAAGAAAATATCAGGTATAACCACTTTGATAATCAAAATTCTTTGTTTTAAAGTTTTTTACTCAGTCAATAATCTAGCATATAAAGAAGATATGCAAGTACAACAGGCAACACTCAAGGAAATTGCGAATAAGGGTGAAATGCAATAACCAAATAACAGTACGTTGCGACACGGAACCCGGTCCAATAACCATAAGCCAATAAGGTCTGTTGCGGCATGCAACCCGATCCAATAACAGTAACCAGCTCTCCCAGAGCTCACATCAACCAGAAACCCATCAGTTTCTCACAATCTCCGTGTACACCATCAAGAGAGAAACATGAGAGGGTAACCCTAGGGGGATGGATCTGTATCCACACGTTGTACAGACATCTCACATGCTGAACGAACAACTCATGTGCTAATAATATCAACCGCACAGACGACTCACGTGTTGTACGGATAATTCACATGATGTACGGACAACTCACGTGCTATAATATCACTATCTAGATCCACACGGACAACTCACGTGATGCACGTACAACTCAAGTGATAATATTATCAATCCGCCCAGCATGGTCTTAGGCACAATAACACAATCCGCTCGGCGTGGTCACAGGCATAACAACACAATCCGCCCGGCGTGATCACAGGTATAATAACACAATCAGTCTTGCATGGTCACATGCACATCAACACAATCCGCCTGACATGGTCACAGGCATCCAGTCCAAATCATATCACACAGAAGCAAGTATACAAGAAAACATGTATACGATGAAAAATATCAGATTTCATGCTTCTGGGTTGGTATAATAACATGCTAAAGTGCAAGCATGTGCAAAGTGTGCTATCATAGCTCAATTCGGCAATTTCATCACAAAATAGCAATTATCAAGTTCATTCAGGGATTAGACCTCCATGTAGCCTCAAACATGGCTCAAATAACTTACAACAATGTTACAATATGAGGAACATCACAACTTAAATCTTAACACTTAATTCTAGGTTTATTATAGCCTAAACATAACCAGAGCATGGATCAATACCCCTGGTGTTAGCACATGGGTTCAAACCCCACACACGGGTGCATCCACAACACGTAGTTATCAAAAATAATTCAGGCACCTAGTGCCTCAACCAAGTTTATATAATACACTTACCTCAAACAAGCCAAGAAAAATAAAGAGCAAGCCAAACGACACACTAGAAATGCCATCCCGTGCATATCGACCTTCGAACGGCTCAAACTTAGCCAAAAGCAACTCAAGAACATAAAATAATGCCAAAGGAAAAACCCAATTGATAAAGGTTGAATCTTTAATCAAAATCCCAAAGTCCACCAAAAAGTCAAACCCATGCTTGCACTTCGGAACCCAACTAAACTCACAAAATCTGACAATCCATTCAATCGCGAGTCCTACGATACTAATTTCACTCAAATCCGACTCCAAATTGATATTCAAAACTCAAAAATTCACTTTATGAAAGTTTAAAAAAATCCCCAATTTCTCTTTTGAAATCATTAATCAAATGCAAAAAACAAAGATAGATTCACAAAATATAATCAAAACTGAGTATAGAACACTTACCTCATTCCATATGGTGAAAATCGCTCAAATTCGAGCTCCCCAACTCAAAATATGACCAAATGAAAAAACCCTCGATATTATATGCTTCTGCCCAGTCATTTCGCATATGCGAACAAATAGTAGCACATGTGGCCTCCGCTTCTGTGGTAAAGGACTCACACCTGCAAGAAAGCCTCAACCCAAGCCACAACTTACATATCTACTTCTCTCCCACCGTCCATTTTTGCTTCTATGATCACTATGTCCGCATTTGCGAAACGCTTCAGCACCCAAACTTCCGCACCTGTAGACTTCGTTCCCAGGCCACAACTTCCGCTTCTGCGGCTCTTTTGCTACTTTTACGGCTCCACACCTACGCCCATATCTCCGTATGTGTGGTCACACCAGAATCCCTGCCAAACCAGCATAGCCAAAATGATCCAAAACGATCCGCACCTCGTCAGAAATTCATCTGAGCCCTTCTGGACCCCGTCTGAATATACCAAATAGTCCCAAAACATGACATGGACCTACTCTAGGCCTCAAATCACACATAACAACATCAAAAATTACGAATCTTTTCTCAAAATCCAACTTGAAAACTTTCAAACTTTCAACTTTCAAAACTCATGTCGATCCATGTCAAATCAACCCGGAATGACCTTAAATTTTGCACACAAGTCCCAAATGACATAACGATGCTATTCCAATTCCCAGAACAACAATTAAAACTCGATATTATCAAAGTGAACTCTCGGTCAAACTTATGAACATTTCAAACCTTCAAATTTTCCAGTTTCGCCAACTAGTATCGAAACCTTATAAAAACATCCAAATGAAAATCAGGGCATACGCCTAAGACCAAAATCACCATCCGGACCTAACGGAACCATCAAAACTTTGATCCGAGGTCAAATACGTAAAATTTAAACTTGGTCAACTCTTCCAACTTAAAGCTTCAAACATGAAATTCATTCTTCCAAACTAATTCCAAATCACTGAAAAACCAAACCGGCGATACACACAAGTCATAATATATAATATGAAGATACTGAAGACTTCAAATAGCCGAACGGAATGAAAATTCTCAAAATGGTTGGCTGAGTTGTTACATTCTCCCCTACTTAAACATACGTTCATCCTCGAACGTGCGAAGAGTTGTTCCAAAGCCGTCAAATCACTGTGTAACCTTTCGATGCACATATCCCCGGGTGATCCCACATCACCCCCCCCCCCCCCCCCCCCTTCATAATAGCTTGACGACACAACACAACTGAAGATCCTTACTTCAAGCTTAGCCCATAAATCTTAGAACCCAATTTCCAACATCTGAAATTCCTAACAAGACTAGAATCTCACATCCACATACTGCATAAGTATGAACAAGCTTTATCAAGCCATAGCCATAACCCAAGATGAAATCACATGATATACATCGTTACTTGTAGCAAAATTTTGCGATCACAGTAGCTGCTAAAAAAACCTGATACTTGTAATAAACCTCATACCAAATGAAACCTCGTTTGAAACCTTCATACACTACCGATGATAAAATAAACACAAAGAAACTCATAATCACTCATCAAATCAACAAGTCGTGGAGCTCCCTCTCTCGTCCAACAAGAACCCAAGCCAAATCCTAAGCTGACTTCTGATATTATTCTTCCAAACATACCGTAATCAAATATGATTGCACGCATTCTAGATCCAATGACCTTATATCATCAAATACAACCACTCTATTAAAATGCCACACTATATAACCTCACGCCACAAACTGTGCAATCCGTGTACCAATAAGGAATAATTCACATGCACCCAAAAATGGAAAAAATGACTCAAATGAGAGAAGAGTCCCGCAAGCTCAACAATTACCACCACAAACGCAATGTTATAAACCCATCACACATAGTGGGACCAAGACACACGAATCTGTCACAAAGGATCATATGCCAACATACCCCCGCTGCAATGCGTGACCCCATCCAAACACCGGTCCATATGAAATACCTCAAGCCACAATGCTCAAAATCAACAACCAAATGCAATTCGACATCAAGTACACAAAATGCATGACCATAACCATGGACAACTGAATAACATAATATGCCACAGCCCGAAAAGACCATGATTGAGGCGCAATCAAGCATTTAACACCCCAATAACCATCTCGCTCGAATCTCTCCACAAGGCCTAAACAGAACCACATCATGTGTGCATATAACCAACAAATCACAACCCCTCGTAGAATAGAAGAGTAACACTTAGAACTTATCAGAACACGAACAAGTTCAACTAAAATGTTCAAATAGGAGATCGATAGATCACTCCCCAGTGATATTGAATGTTTAGAAATCTCTCTAACGGAATGACACACCTTTCAATAATAATGGTGCTGAGTCAACAAATCCAACTATGTGTAGAATACACATCCATATTAGGCCTGCTGATAGGACCCCAAATCAACTCTGGTCGTCCCCAAATGGATAAATTGCCTTCCAAAAGTCCACAATGATCTAACCATAAAACATATCACCATATGGCTAACTTTGACCACATCATCATAGATTGCAACCCCGAAATAATCTGCTCCTGAAAACTCCCATTCTCTAAATCCATAGAACACATGAATCACCATAGTCGATCCCAACTCCACCATACAACAAAATTTGAACACCAGTAGTCGATCAACCAGGCGAGTACCTCAATACCAATGAAGTGTCCATAAGTCAAAACACAGTGCGCCTTCTGGAATGCTTGCCCTTCTTAAGCAATACCAAGCAGTAATAACATTCTTCTAATCATCTGAAACTGTCCATGTTTTCTAATAATTAGTGACCTTCCCTTAAAAATTGAACCGCCACCTTGAACATGCAAATCTCAATCCCATCGGACGTACCGCATTCTATCATGACATCAAATGAAAAGCACGAGAATCTCATAATCAACTCTGAGTCATAAGCAGAGTATATACCCGATCAATTAGAAACCTTCCACTCGATCCCATCTAGGAAAAAAATCATAGCACGCCACATACCCATTATACTTGTAGATAATATCCATCTCAAGTTGTGGCAGAAATCATCAAGAACACTTCAAACCTCATTTGCACATACCCAAGTCTCTAGAACTGAATTCCTCTAACTGAACCAAGTCACGCAGGTTGCCAAACCAAAGAGTATCACCACAAACACTAATAGAGACTCACCACATCATAAGTACCTAAAGAATCAATAATATCCATTACACCTACTACTAAGATTTCCTATATCTCCGAGTTCCTTCCGAATTACCCTTAAGTTAACACTTCTCTTTGCCAGAGCACCACGATCCTTACCCAAAGCTCACCACAAGAGATCATAACATAAAACCATGTTGTCCTAAATCCCATAAGCCGTTGTATTCCCTCTTAAGCCCCCCCCCCCCCAAAAGC